>CM060676.1:49227000-49439500 GCA_030686995.1 Artemisia argyi
ATAATATAGATCTTCTTAGCCTTAAGAAAAGTGTTCTAAAATTTAAGGATATTTGGTGAATTCGTACACCGAATGGCACCTACTTGTTTGAACTTTTTTTCATTGACCATTTTTTTTTACTTCTATTGTGTTATGACTATGACATACCATTTTAATGTCTATAGCATATCACAACTTACCTTTTTAAGCTTGTCTACATGCCAATTTAATTTTGAAATTGCTTGTCTACATTAGTCCAATCTCTCTATATTAGTCGATCCAAGCATTCACCTAGTAATCTGGTATTAAGACTTACAAGCTTTTATTAACAAAGCTCAAGCTTTTTTAATTTATTTTTTTAAAAAATAGCCTAGTAATCTGGTATTATTCGAATGACTGCATTAAAAGAGGGGTAGTAACACATGTTCTATCAAATTTTCTATTTTTTCTTTTGAGGTTGTACCTAACAACACTGTCGTAATCTTTTAAAGCCTGTTGTTTAATTGGACTTGTTTGGGAAGCTTGGCTAAAATATATGTTATTATATATACTACATTGTATACCTCGGTTTGTAATTTAAATCATTGCCAACTTAAACAGTTTTATGCATGAATGCTTAGGGCAGTGCCAAAGAAAGAAACAATTTAGTCATGGTACAAATGGCTTTTTGAGGTTTTTTTTAGTCAAGTAACTTGTGAATTATTGTAACTGGATTATAAATTGTATGATCGTTTGGAGGTTACAGGATTCAGTTGTGACGGGTACCATCAAAAGGGAAAGTTTCTGCACTTAATATTTGCTTGTCATAGCTAAATCCAAGGCTGTTAAACTCGCGAGTTTTACACGTAAGATTAATATTTTACTAAGTCCATCCCACTTGCTTAGGAAAAAAAACAAACGTAATGTTTTACTAATGTCTAATGAGTAAACCACTATTGTTTCAGTTCTAAATAGATTATAATTTATATATAGTTTTCTACTTTTCTATATAGATTATAGTCTAAAAGTGTTAAATAGTTGGGTTAGGTACACGGAGGTTACCAAAGTTTCACCAAAATTTGCCCTAAAGAAACAAAGTTTCATTTTGTGCTTTTAGGTTAATAATGTAATCGCGGTTTATTAATTTGGTCATCATACTTATAAACTTGCAACATTATGGTCATTTTGTGGAAGGGCAACCGGTTTGTACCCATGCCCTTTTGTGAAAACAACTGTGGTGGAACTCGAAAATAAGCCCTTGGTGAGCTTATTTCCTTAGAAGTGCTTAAAATGGGCTAAATTGAGAATGCAAGCTTGAAATAAGCCACACAGTGGACACAAACTAGAAAAGAAGCTATAAACAACTTGGATGAACTCAAATGAAGTTAAAACAACAAGCAATACCAACTGAATAAGTCAAAATTACAAATAAGCAAATCCACATTCACACAGTTAACAAAACAAGCTGCAGACCAAGTTCAAGGCTAATTCCAAGCTTATCCAATAAGCTAGAAGCCAAATGGAGACAGGAACTAACAAGTTGGGTGTATGGGCTTTCCAAAAACCCAAAGCTCACAAGCTAAGGTCCACAAATAAGCTCTGGGTGAGCTTATGAACTTGAGTACTTACACTGATGACTCGGTGTAAGTATTTAAGTGGTAATGAATTCATGTGACAATTTAAGTGAGCAAATAAGCATGAAACTGAGCAATGAACATATGCACAACAAGGTGATACAACAAGCTATCAAAAACAACAAAGATATAGAGATAGGATACAATAAGGAACAAGATGCAAGCCTAAGAAATTGATTCAACACCCCTGACACAGGGGAGGTTTTCAGAAAAGGGGCTAAAAGAAGCCCTGGAATAAGCTCTTACAAAAAAATCTAAAAATTATATTAAAAATAGTCCAAGTAAGATAAGCAGCTAAAGTTTGATTATCCAAAAATTTAGGAGCTGAAAGTGAAAATTGAATCCTAGAGAAATTCTCCCATTTTTATAAAAACTGACCAAAGTGCTATTTTGACTTTATGAACTTTTGAGCTAAGTTGACTTATACGAACTTTGATCCTAATAAATTGACTGATTATGTTTCGTTAGGCGATATTGAGACTAATTAAAGCTAGTTTAACTACTAATGAGCTAACATGGATGATTGTGATTACAAAAGTTCAAACAGTGGCTGAGAACAAGGGGTACAAGTGAATTTTGACTTTCCTACAAACAAGCAATGGATTTTAAAGTTCAAATGTCCTAATGTACACTAAAGAAACATGCAACAACAAAAGGTAACAGCAATAACACACTGGATCACAGAGGAACCAGTTAACCCAAACACACCCTTAAGAACTTGATTTGAAGGATTTTTAAGCAAAGGACTCTTGTAACCCTTGAAATTGATGCAGAAGCTTATGTTAATATGACATGGAACCAGTGCAACGCACGGGTATTGCACTTGTTATAATTTGTTAGGGGTCAATTTTTTTTGATTAAACAATGGTAACATAAAGACCCGGTAACATTTACATTAGTAACATAAAGACCCGGTAACATTTACATTAGTAACCTAAAAGCACAAAATGAAACTTTGTTTCTTTAGGGCAAATTTTTCTGAAACTTTAGTGACCTCCGTGTATATAAACCCTAAATAGTTTAATTTACTTTACTTCACTGTGATTAAACTAATCAAAGGGTATGTTTTGGAATGCCACTTATGAAACGTTTGTTTTTTTGAAATCATGTTGATGGCTCGTATATTTTGAGACATTTAGGACCTATGTTATGTAATATTATTCCACTAAATCGTTAATGTAACAATTGAAATTTGACTTTTTGTGTTTTACTATTACTTTGGTGTTTGAAATTTGAACTTTGTCATTTTCAAGAGGATATTATATAAATTTGTCTTTGACGTTGAGTAGAAATGTAAAACAGTTTGACTCGTATATCATTTGTTTACAAAATATGACAAATTGTTAGGATCGTAGGATCGCGATCCGATCTTACGATCTCGATGTTGCAAAGACAAAAACGATCATGCTACAGTGCAGAACAGTGTCCACTTTTTTTTCCGTTGCTACAGTGCAAAACAGTAACCAATTTTTTTTTTTTTTTTTTTTTTTTTTTTTTTTTTTTTTTTTAATATAAAAGAGATGCACCGCCCTCTAATTAAATTTTCGTTTTAGACCATGAGGTTATGGATCTATTGCAAAGTTAGTCCGGCCGTTAATATTGTACAGAAGAAGGCCCTCATATTAACTTTTAATTTCAAAGTTAGTCCCTAAATACTAACTTTGCAACATACCGACAATCTCAGGCCGTAAAAAAAATACTATTTTCAGAAACACTTTACGAAAATAGTACTTACGGTTATCAACCTTTTGCATATTTAGTCCTTAATAACAAATTTTTTTTATACAACCGTTTAATTTCAAGTTTAGATTAAACAAAACATTCCTGCAGCAACGCGCGGGTAAACCCACTCGTTTTATACATTTCTCAAAAACTTTTGTGTGGCTCAATAAAGTTGAATTTCAAAAAGTAGAAGTTTTTTTAAGTGTTCTAGTTTAAAAAGTATACTTTTCTCGAGATTTCAAAAGTGTAATTCGAAAAAGTAGCCTCGGGAATTTTCTTACAACAGCAAAAGAGAGTTACATATTGTGCAAAAGATAATCTCAACAAAATACCTTCTATTCAAATTTGCCTAGCCAAAAGGCAAAGAATCACTTTGAATAAATTTTCGGACAATCGAAGACAGAACATCCAATCCAACATTCAGACCACTCAAAACAACTTTGGCTACCATAACTTTCATCAACAAACTTTATTAACAAAATTTACCCAAGAACATTTTTATTAACAAAATTTACCACAAAATTACACAACAAACTCACATATACTTTACTAACAAAATTACTACCAATTAAATCTAATATACAATAAATTCACACAACAAAGTTATAACAAACTTTACATTAATTTGTAACAGCAAAATTTATTTGAACTAAATTTTTATAAAGTCTATAAAATATTAGACAAACTTACAATTCACCAACCAACTTACAAACACAATATAAACTGCAGCTAGAAAAAATTACCATCAAACTTGATTTCATATATTAAACAGAAAACACATTTTTCGACGACAGCGGCAAGTTCCGTTGGTGGCACAGTTTATCGGCTTCGGCGACAGCACAGTTTACAGCTACAGCAGCTGCGGAAACTTTTTCCGGCGAAATGGCAGCGGCGGTATGCGGCTGCTATAACAAAAAAGATACCAAAATTGTTAATGTACATAGATTTATACAAAAAAACCTTTAGATCTATAATTAAAATCTATAGATCTACAAATGATATCTATAGATCTATAACAAAAACCTTCAAAACTTCATTAAAATTCATAGATCTATTAAAAACATAAAAAAAATACCTCAAAACTTACAAAACCCTCTCGGTGGTCATGGGTCTCGGTGGTGTTGTTCTGTGGTGGTTAAGCTGACGGTGGTAGAGGTCTACGGCGAAGGCAGAGGTGGTGGCGGCGGCGTAGTTAATGGTGACACAGGTTTGAGAGATTGTGTGTATGCACTGGTGTTTTTAGAGAGACAAATTTATGGTAATGTGTGATTTTAGAGAGAATGTGGTTATCAGGTTTGTGAGTTTATGTGTGTTGGGTTTTATTTATATCTCTCAGGGTCAAGCTTAGGTCTTGAATCTTAAACTTAGGTTTGGTGTAAGGCTCGGAGTTAGGATATGTTTATTGCTCCTTTATAAGGGAGTATATATATATATATATCAAGTGGCTTTGAGGGGAAAAAAAAGATTAAAAAAAAAAAAAAAAAAAAAAAGGTTTTAAGTGGACTCGGTCACTCAATCATTTTCTCATAACTTCAACAGTTTATCATGCATCTAAAAATATTTTCGCTATATGTAAAGTAATTTTTATCGTAAATAAATACTAATAGAGCAACATTGTTCGCCAAAACTTTAATTACAGTGTACCTGCCGCCGCAACGCGCGGGTGCCCTGCTAGTATATATATATTGGGGCAGGGCGGAGCGGGGATGGTGTGCCCCAAACCCGATAAGAATCTCCGTTAAGGCCCCGAAATCCACCCCAAAACCCGATAAGCATGCCCCGCCCCGCCCCTTTCGGGTTTCCCTGATAGGTTCAGGTTTTTTTGTCATCCCTACATTTAGCCAAACAATACCCATTTATTAATCATGTCAAGAAACTCAACATTAACACATACTTGCATAACACATCTAACCCGTTTAACATGTTTACGTAAATAGGTCAAGTGGCGAAAAAGATGATAGTTTTAATATAAAAATGACATAATGATTTAAAAATGATATAATAACTAAACAACGGTTTCAATAATATACAAGTTATAATCGTAATACAACGTCATACTTTAAATACATAAAAAATATATATATATATTTTTTTTGTTTTTTAGAACAACTTTTAAATATCTCACAACATTCACATCACAAATCTATTTCACATGTCTTAAGTAGGACTTGAACCCATAACCATTTAGTTGGAAAGCTTCTCACACAACATGAAGTACCATTAAAATAAAAGCCCTTTCTCACCATGGACCTTCTGGGGCCCCAAAAAATAGAAGTATGAGTGGGGTTTATCTCCTAAAGAGAAAGGTTCAATGCTTACATACTGCCCATTTGAATGTTATTGTGGGCTCGAATCACTAACTACTAACTCTTTGTAAAAAGAAATAAATAAATAAAATAAAATAAAAAATAAATAAAAAAAAAGCTCTTTAGTAATACATTTAAATCCAAATCCCACATAAAAACCAAGTTATATATTTTGCTTTTTAAAGACTTAGGGGGCCTTTTTTTTGTTGTTAAACGGTTTGAGTGTTAAAGCAAGTGGAACCAAGTAATATTTTAATGTTTTTTTCTTGTTAAATGCTCTATATCATCAAGCGAAAGAAAACTCACTACTCTCTATTCAAATGCAACAAGAGAGAAGGACCCACTTGCCTTTAAATTCACTTATTCCAAAAAACAAAAAGAAACAAACCCTTACATACTTAAACGAGTTCACAAATATATTTAAATCAATTAGAGACTTTAAACTTAAGTTTTTCGGAACAATTAAATACTTGTAGAAAACTGCTAAGAATTACTCTACAATTTATAATATTCATGTCGAGTTAGCAAAAATAAAATAAATAATAATGATAATAATAATAATAATAATAATAATAATAATAATAATAAATCATTTTCTTCCTCTCTTTATCTTCTTCCTCTCAACACACACTCTCTCTCAAAACTCATTTTATTTTCGTATTATAAAATTTGAAAAAAAATAATAATAAATAAATAAATATTGAACCCAAATATGAAAGTGGCTTTTTTTTTTTTTTTTTTTTTTTTTTTGAAAGGCAATATGAAAGTGGCTTTGACAACACCCCTAGTTCTTCGGCAAAAAAGTAATATTATAAAAAATCCTTACATACTTAAACGGGTTCACAAATATATTTAAATCAATTAGAGACTTTAAACTTAAGTTTTTCGAAACAATTAAATACTTGTAGAAAACTGCTAAGAATTACTCTACAATTTATAATATTCATGTCGAGTTAGCAAAAATAAAATAAATAATAATAATAATAATAATAATAATAATAATAATAATAATAATAATAATAATAATAATAATAATAATAATAAATCATGTTCTTCCTCTCTTTATCTTCTTCCTCTCAACACACACTTTCTCTCAAAACTCATTTTATTTTCGTATTATAAAATTGGTACTTTATTTGAATAAATAAAAATTATTTTGTTTAAAAAAATTTGAAAAAAAATAATAATAAATAAATAAATATTGAATCCAAATATGAAAGTGGCTTTTTTTTTTTTTTTTTTTGAAAGGCAATATGAAAGTGGCTTTGACAACACCCCTAGTTCTTCGGCAAAAAAGTAATATTGTAAAAAATCCGACCAACCGGATTCAAACCAGTGACCTAAGGATAACAGCAACAACTACAGTCCTCCGCTCTACCAACTGAGCTATGGTCGGTTTTTATTTTCTTTGTTTGCTTTTAATTATATATCGGCTTTGCTTTTCAATGTCTATATATATATATATATATATATATATATATATATATATATATATATATATATATATATATATATATATATATATATATATATATTTTTTTTTATGTCTTTGTGTGCTTTTATAATCCACACAGTAATAGTTTTAGTTAAAATAAACTCCAATTTTTAGTCGATAGATCCCTTAACCTTTAAAATTAACAACATATATTATTTGATCCCTTAACCATGTGGCAAAAGTAAAAAGTTCAATCCCTGTTATCCTTTGTTTCTTCGTTCCAAATTTAATATTCACTTATGAAAGTATGAAACATACACAATTTGAGAAAAGTGAGATAATCATATTGTACACCAATAAAATTTCACATTTACTCAGTTAGAGACAATTTGATCGATTGTAATTGAAAGTGAACACTTATTTTAGACAATGTAGACATTTATCATATTTCTTAAGTCGTCGTACATGAGGTCATAGTTTTGCAATCATTTATCTTTGACGTTTAATTAGGGTGAACGACAATTGGATTACGGTTTTATCGTTTTGAGAAGTAGGGAACATGTTGAAGAAGATATAGATCCGTCCCAGCTTTCAATTACAATCGATCAAATTGTCTCTAACTGAGTAAATGTGAAATTTTATTGGTGTACAATATGATTATCTCACTTTTCTCAAATTGTGTATGTTTTATAAGTGAACATTAAATTTGGAACGAAGAAACAAAGCATAACAGGGATTGAACTTTTTACTCTTGCCACACGCGCAAATCCATTATTGATGATAGTTTGATCATCTCATTGTTAAGTCAATATGCGAAATAAAACTGTTAAAACCGCCCTAGTAAACTGAACTGCAACAAGTTGATTGGTTTCACCATAACATACTCTTGTCCAGTTGGTTTGAAATAAGTGAAACCGACAAACAGGTTCTGCTAACAGTTTAATTTCGTTCGCCATCCGGTATCAACCGCACATGCCATTTTAGAACTACGTTATATGTTTGTATGCTCATACTTGATAAGTAGGGCGATACGAAGGAACATGGATACCAAACAAAATTTATGCTAGACGTTAAAACTTAAAAGTAATTTGATTAATGAAACAAAATATCAATATAAAGCCTATGTATGAAATGACTAATTAAACTTGAAGCTAAAAATTATGGATATGCAAATGTTGTTTGACTTTGCTAGGCAAAAAGAAGTCATATTGTAAAAAGTCCGACCAACCGGATTCGAACCAGTGACCTAAGGATAACAGCAACGACTACAGTCCTCCGCTCTACCAACTGAGCTATGGTCGGTTTTTGTTTCATTTGTGTTTTGCTTGTTTATTGTATATTAGATATTTTTTGTGTCTTTATTCTATTGAATATTTAGTTTAACTAGGTCATATAACAGGTTTGATTTATCTAATTTATAGTTCTTTATAGAATCTGAGATCAAATTAACTATACTCATTTACGTGAAAGATTTGTGTACATAAAATGACCTAATTGATTTATGAGATATGCCTTTCGAAAAAAAAAAAAATGATTTATGAGATATGATAAGCTAGTTTGGCTAGTACATTTAAGCAAATATATTTGAGCTAACCAAATTTATGAAAATGAAGTTTGATCCAGAGTCTGCCACTGATAGATGCCCACGTTATCAAACTTTTAAAAACAATAAGTGAACCAAAATTTTGTTTAGTTAATTCATGAACAGGATGGAACCAGGGTGGTCCAAGGGGTCTCGAGACATCTATGAAATTTTGCAACGTAGTATTAATTTTTGTAAAATGCCTCGATTTTTCGTAAATGCACATGGTCAAATTGTGTCCTGGTTTGTCCCTGGTTAACATGAAACACGACAAATGATTAGTTGTTGCCGTCTTTGGTCTTGTTTACAGTTTGCGTGAAAAACAACATATGAGTAATTTTCAAAGCCGAAAAAGGGGGCAGTTTATTACGTTGTAGCTAACTACACTAGACATCAAACACCAAAGTCCAAACTATAGAAGGACATAACTTATTCCAAAATTCCAATATAAGTAGTACTTTTTTGGACATACAGATGCTTTTTAAATTCCAAAACCATTGTGTAGATACTCAAGTTGGCATATTGATCATTATTATCTAGAAAATTAAAAGTCTTGTTTACCTTTGGATCTTAAGGTCCATATTTCCCAAAAAGCTAGAATTCAAAAACATTGACCTATTCACTCTTCATTTCTTTTGCAAAAGTAAATGATCGGCAAAAATTTTTATGATAAGTATTTGTATGCATATTGATTTTGACAGGATTTGAACTCACACAAGGGATGATGAAAAATATTTTCATAAAATTTTGTACTTGTTAGATGCCACAAAAGAATATATTCTCAAAATATTAAGAAAATCTTTATATTTTTTATATTCGGACTTATAACTATACTGATCAGATGCCACAAAAGAAAGGTTTTGGTACCCTTTGCCGCATACTTGTAAGGTTAGTATCAAAATTTCTCGTTGTAACAAGAAAATGTTGTTAAAACCTGTTTAGCCTCATATAAGATTAAAAAAAGTAAGTCCTTGGATATGAGAAGGAGCTGTCTTCTCTAGCTAGATACAAAACTTGTAATTTCACTAGCAAACACTAGATACCAATCACATAAGTCCATACCAGAAGGATAGAGCATATTCCATTGTTTGGTGGATCATTTTAAATTGCATTAGCCGCTTAAAACTAGTTATGTAAAGTTGTTAACCCAAGTGGGAATATCTTTATAATCATGTGTGACCCTAAAATAATTGCTAAAAGTTATCTTGTGACCAAATGCAATGAAGACAGCTTGACTTTGGATGTCAATTTTGAACTACATGCCAAATAGAAGAACTCAAATTATTGACATTTTCCCACTCTTTGTACCTAATTCAATTTCACTCTTTCTGGTTAGTTAAATAAAATGACCAAACCTTTAGCCTAGCTAATTTTTTGTTCATGAGTTTGTTGGAAGAAACTGAAAAAACAGCATGAAGTAGTACTATTCTGATTAAGCATTGCTAGCTAATTTCATTTCTTTATGATATGCAACTGTTTACTTCTCTTGATTTCTTTTTTGTGTGTCAAGTGAGGTTTGATAGAAGGAATGTATATAAAAAGCCAACTTAAAAAAAGTATGATACTTGTTGTGCTTTAAAAAGTTGAAGTCATTGATGTTCACACATAGAGGTTCAGGTACACGAAGTGGTTGACCTGCAGAAAGTCAACTATTTTTTTAATCCCTTCATAAAACTTAACTTGAGTTTAAGTCAGCTTCACTTTGGAATTCAAATTTAAACTACATGCCAGTGGAAGAACTCAAATTATTGACATCTTCCCTCTCTTTCTACTAATTCTACTTCCCTTTCGGGTTTGTTACAAAAAGCGACCAAAATTTATAACAAAGTTTGCTTTCGCTTTCATGTGTCCTTGCCAAAAACCAAAAAACAGCATGATTACATGAAGTAGTTATGCTATTTCAAAAACATGTGTACTTATTTTTATTGTTTGTGTGCTAAGTGAAGTCTAATAGAAGGCATGAATATTGAAAAGTCAACTCCAAGGAAGCATGATACATGTACTTTAGGAAGTTGGAAGTCATTGATGTTCACACAATGAGGTTCAGGTATGTGAAGTAGTTGACCTGCATAAAGTCAGCCATTTTTTAATCCGTTCATAAAAGTCAACTTGTTCTTTAATTATTCTACTCGTTATATTTGCACAACCAAAAATGTCTTCCCACTTGTTTGATTCTATCATTTAGTTTCATGTAACAACTAAATTAAGTCACATCAAACATTCAAAATGCCAAAGAATATCCAAAAATGACAGAAAGTTTGGGCATGGAATAATTCATTTAGACTTTTTTTTTTTTTTTTTGAACGTCACGAAACTTGAAATCCGACCCCCGAATTAAACCATCCAAACGGGTAGGCCCCAGGACCCGAACCACTAGGAGAGACCCGCGAAAGGAAACCCCTAGAACTCACGGCTTCGCACTAAGAGAAAAACCTGAATTTTTTGTCTCTTGATCACAGCCATCTAACAAAGTTTGTTTAGTTCAAAAATAAGTCACTAAATACTAGTTATAATGTACCAGAAATGAAACAACTTGTTGGGAATCTTGTAATTCTTTTAGCATAATAAATTCTTCTACTTTGATTTTAACGAAAGTCAAAACTCAAAATTCCAGCTCATAGTTTAATTGGAAATGTAGGTTATATTCGTGTTGGTTTCTCATATGGAACCATACAAGGAATTCAATCACTACTAATTGGTATCTTTATTTATGCATCAATTACGATAAATGCATTCACTATAGTTTCAGCATTACGGCAAAGCCGTATCAAAATATACGCAGGAATACATATAACGTCACACTTAGATTTGAATCAATAAGCAAACAATTATCATTAATCATGTTCTTACAATCAAGAAATGTTGGTAAAACATTATCACCATTACTTTGAGTTACATAAGATCCTAATATCATTGTAATATAATTTGCAAGCTCTTCTTCTACATAAAATTCAGAAACCGGAACCGAGTCCTGGTGAGTCGACTCACTAACTTCGTATTCCACCTCTACATACAAATTTTGCTCAATGAGTTTAAAACCTTCATCAATACGATTGGTTCTAACATCAATCCAATCTTCTTCATCAACCCAATTAGGCAAAGAAGAAGTGCTTCCTGCCATTTCCACCAATTGCCTTACCCTATCCATAGGAGACTCACCAGAAACACTCGCAAACCGGGACATCTCCAGTGAACTCTCCGTGACTTCCATAGAATCCCAAAAGTACCCTTGATCCAAAACGCTATTTGGAGAATTTCTTGATGATGTTTCAATCTTTTCGAAACTTGAATTCAAATTAACAAAAGGATGTTGTAAAAGCTCTGTAACACTCCATCTGTCTTCAGCATTTAATTGCAAACACATATTCAAGAAATCTTTAGCTTCATCCGATATCCACATCGGAAACAAAGGTACTTCACCCGAATACCCAATTTTATACAACCCAGAAACCGGGTCATTTATCTCTGGCCACGGGTTAGATCCAGTGGCCATTTCAATAACCGCGCACCCAAGGGCCCACACATCAGCCTTAAACCCTTGCTCCTCGCCTCGTGCAACCTCAGGCGCCATAAAAACTGGAGTACCCGAAAATCCAAAGCGTGTAGACGTCTTTTCACCATTTTGCTCCAACAATTTAGCACAACCCAAGTCACCAATCTTAACACATTCATCAAACACCAATATATTGTCACATTTAATATCACAATGTACTAAACTATTCGAATGAAGATAATCCAACCCAAGTAGAATCTGATGAGTATAAGATTTAATCAAACACTCATCAAGACATCCCCCTTGCTTCTTGATCACATCCGAAATTGTACCACGTGGTGCATACTCGATTAATAAATTGTACATTGGAATATTGCTATCATAATCAGTATCGAACCCAATGTATTTTATCACATGAGGTGATGATAACTTTGCTAGAAACTTTTGCTCTTTTTGTAACAACATTGAAGTGGTAAGGCTAGTCGACTTGACCGCGACGAGTTCACCGTCTGCGGTCGTAGCGAGTGAGACCGTGGCTGAGGAGCCACGGCCAATAACCGGACCTTTTCTATAGCTCATTTGATATTTTATAAAAATTATTGGCAAATTGTTGGGAGTGTGTGTTTATTGTTTTAAGTATGGACATATGGTGATGGGGTATAAATATAAGGTGGAATTAAGAAGTTGTGATTGGACCACGTGGCGAAAGGAGATGAGTTATGAGCTGGTGGGCGGCGTTTGCTTGGCTTTAAATAAAAGCCGCGTGACTATGAATCCATATTTTTCATTGTTGCAAATTTTATTTGTTACTGCATGTACTTGTGTGATTGCGGCGCCGGCCGTTATACCGTCCATTGTTATTAGATTGTTGAAAACTTGGGGTATAAGTTAAATGAAATCATAATATAGTACGCTATCAAAACTTGTAAACGCGCGTACTGATTCTTTAGTAATTGTATTCAGTGTGAACATCTATGTAAATGAACCGGACGAACACGAACGAAGTTTTGTTCATGTTCGTTCATTTAATTTTAACTATATAAATAAACGGAAACGAACACTTAAATGGACGGATTTTCTTGTTCATGTTCGTTTATTAATAAAAATAAGTTGTTTATGTTCGTTTATGTTTGTTCATTAAGACACTAAACGAACGCTAAACGAACACAAACGATCGAACATATACAAACAAACATAAACTCTATTAAATAATGCACAATATATTATTTATAAGTGTTGTTTTGTTAAACAACCCAATTTTAAAATTATACAATTAAAATATATGATATATGAACATAAACGAACGTATAATCGGACGTTCACGAACATAAATGAACGGACAAGACTTTTGTTCATGTTCGTTCATTTAACTAAATGAACGAAAAATATTGTTCATGTTCATTCTTTTAATAAATAAACGAACATAAATGAAATTTTTACTGAACGGTTCATGAAATGTTCACTGAACGTTCAGTTCATTTACAGCCCTAGATTTATCATTACGATATTTTTTTTCCCGCATTTTGTTGTTATTGTCAAAAATAAATAAATAAATAAAATAAAAAATTGCCCCTCACATCCATTTTTCCTGGGTCCGGTTATGAACATTTGCATTTATGTGATTATATTACTAAAATTAGGACATTAAGTTGCATTTTGGCGATTTTGCCTTTAATTGTACAACTATTTCTAACACTAGGTGTATACCCGTTCAAAGCGACGGTTTATAGCGACAAATAATTATATTTGTAAAATCGTGATTTTGGTTTGACATTTGATTTAAAGCGTGTGTTTTTTGAAATACAATACATATGTTTTTTTTAAGATTGTGGTGATAATACGGTAGAGTTTAGAATATATTTTTTCGAAACAGTTAAATATAAAACATTCATGTCCATATAAAAGATAGATTAACCATCTGTGACCAAAAGTCTTCACTGTTTGTTTGAATTTGAATTACGTAGAATCTAACTAACATATATAAGTTTATTAAATATTAAGTTTTAAGGAATTCAAGAATTGTCATGCGCCGTTTATAAGTAGTAAAGATATGTATTATTTTATTTAATAACTTACTACATTCCCAACATTACATAATCGGTCATATCTCAGTGCACGCACCACCATTCTTGCCGGAAATTGCACCTCTTCACTATAGTCTCATTACAATCATGATGACACTTGTCTTGTCCGTTTTCCTACACATTATTGGAACAACCGTGATCGAGCTACGATCCGCTTGTGAAGGGTTCCAAACCAGTTAATTCTATACTGAGACATCCTGAGATTCGATTACAAGCGTGCCAACAGAACGGGTTTCTTTTTAATGTGATTGTGAATATATTGCGACTGAATATGAGGGGAAACCACTGACACGACACTTGTTTACCTTTCCAATAAAACTTGAAAACTTCAAATTCATGATCAATGTCTAGTTTTAACATTCCTATCAATAAAACCTACATTTTTGTACTTCATCATAGCCACCTTAAACTCTCCTTACCAATAAGCACCATTTTTAACTTTACTTATGATATTTCCGGCTCCTCTATATTTGCTACTTGACGCAAGATAGCGACAAAGTTCAATGGAAACTGAGAACTTTGATGATAGGTTTTCAAACTGTCTAAGTTTTCCGACGTTTCCAAGAAGATTGTTGTAGTAACATCCTAGACACTATAGGGGCTGTATTTTGCTTATAAAATACCAACAATGTACTATGATTGTTTGCTTGGTGTTTGAAGTGTCTAAAGTCACCTACAAGATGTAAGAGCACCAAAAACCTGGTCAAGCCTCTTTACTTGAACCAAAGATGGGAACATGAACAAACCATCCCTATTGGAGTGCATGGTTATTTATCAACAATAACCACCGTCAATGCACTTTTTGCATCCATTTCCACATCTTAATTACATCCTTTTGTGTGAAGCATCGTGGATGAAATTAAACGTCTAAGGCGAAGATGCTTCAACTACAATTGTTTTTACATGAATGCTAGATTATAAGATGAGGTGATGAATGCAACAGTACGGTTTCGTACATGAGGTCATGTGTTGCCGCCAAATTTTCTCAACTTTTGGACATATGCACATTTTCTCTCCAACTTTTTAAAGCACACACCTATATCATGAGATTCTTTATCTCTAAAAAGCTTCAACTACGATTGCGTGAGTCAGATAAGCTTATCTATACGTTACTATGTAATGTAATGTAATATTTTGTAAAGTATGGAGTAATATTTTATGAGTTAATGTAATGTATTGATAATGTATAGACGTTACTATGTAATCTCATGTAATGTTAAAATAATTAATATTTGCTTTTATTAAAAAGAAACACTAGATAAATAAATACATTAATTTAAAATAAAAATAATTATGTGGAAAACTAGAAGAGGTTGAATAGTTTTTACTATTTTTTAAAATTAATTTGCTTTGGTAACTATACGTGAGATCAACTATTGCAAGTAATAAAACAATAAGTAAAGTGCAAGTAAAGAAAGAAACGATTAAACTACAAACAGATGTTTATAGTGGTTCGGTCTACAAGGACTCTTTTTCCTTGCCCTACTCCACTCCCCGAGTATCTAACTCGAGAGTATCCTTCACTAGTCAACAAGCTCCTTTAACCGGCGAAGAAAATCTTACACGTCGCTTACACAAGATTACCGACACAAAGCTAGATGTTGAGTTCTTTTATAAGGGTACAACTACTCTCGTCACTCTATGTATTTTAAGGACTAAAATACTAAGCGATCACTAATGAATAAATACAATCAATGTTTATATGAACAACTAGAATTCACACAGTGATAAACTAACAAGTCTTGCAACTCAATGTTGAAACATGTAAGCCTTTCGAATGAAGTTGTAATCTTCTTGCTATAAAAGAATCTCAATAAAATGAAATGTGAATGAGTTAGATATAAGAAATAAGAGTATGTGTGATAATATATGATTGTAAGTGATGAGAAAACAACTTGGTGTGGCTTGCTATTTATAGGCAAGAAGCATCAGCAAGCCACGGATTGGGCGGAACCCTTTTGAGGGTTCCGTGCATTATGTTGTTTGGTTCCGCCGGGACTGACAGCATATCACCAAATTTCTATTACCAAATCTAAATAAGATATACTCCAAATCTTCCATAGATTCTTGAGTGAAAATCTAAACAAGATATACACTAAATCTTCAATGGATTCTTGAGTGAATATCTAAACAAAATATTGGCCAAATCTTTCAAGGATCATAGAAGATACACATTCTAAAATATGATAATCCATGTAATGATGTAATTATATATTTTTCATTTTTGATTAAAATGCATATGAAAGTAACTAGAAAATGTACAAGCTTGCTATATGATGGTTAGTAAGTAACTTAGAAAATGTTTGATGTACTTATGTTGTTATAAAACACATTTTTATAGTTTGTAAACTTACTAATATTATTTAGACACTTAATGTGACATTTATCTTAATATGACTAACATGCTATATATTAAAAAACAATATGTAACTTGTATTTGAATCTATTTGTGTTCGAGACATATTTGTAGTTATTTATGCAAGAGACTTAACTATACTTATGTATTGCTAAAATAAAGTTTATAATTGTCATTAACAAAATTTAGCAAAGATCGAAAAATATAAATAATGGTTTTAGGCGATATTTATATAATAACAGCCGAAATATAACACTACAACATCAAAGGTTTTTTGTTATGTAGTGCACAATGACTTTTGCTTTCTCCAACGTTCCTTTGTGGGCCGTTGAATCTCAATGTATAGCGTAAGATTTTTTTCTTCATCTTTTGCTAATTTTTTCATTGTGACATACCTCTTCTCTGCAAGACGAACTTTTCTTGTTATGACGTCTAGTTCGATATCATACGACTTTTTGTCAGCATCTGAACATGATCAATATTTAGGATCTGGCCTTGACGGTGAGGTCATTTGGAAAGAAGAAGTTATGTAGATTTTACCTTTTAGAATTGAGGGATTGGTGTACCTACATTTGAAAGTCTTTAATTGAATGTGCATAAATATGAGTTATTTTACCTCTATTGTCTAGACATTTAATTTACAACCAAATCACAGCCCGATAAAAGAAATAATGTTGCATTGATTACCACACTATACATTTAATTTAACGTTATGTATTCCTAACTATATCTAATATTAAAATTATAAAAAAAATTGAATAATGATAAAAAGTAAATATTTACCTATATTCACTCAAAAGAGAAGGGAGAAATACATTAAATAATATACTCTTGAAAGATAAAACTTTGATACACATGATACTTAATCATAGTTGATGAACAAATCTTCAAAAAATTATTTTGATTCGTCAAGTCTCTTCAACTGCTTAATACATTCTTCCAAAAGTGACGCAACAACTTCCCAGCAATATCTTGCACGGCTATAGTCTAGTTGTTCAGTTTCCTTGATCTTTTCAATTTTTTATCTTTCATTGTCGCATGTAGAGTAGAGACCTTTTCAAGTAGTTCGTCTTCTAAAATGGTATCATTCACCAGAAAATCTATAATAAACTCGCTTTGTTTCTTAATGAAACATATTATGGTGTAGACCCCAATTCGGCCATATTTTTTTTTAGCTTTGTTGCGTTTTTATTTATTTATTTATTTATTTATTTATTGTCATTTGAATTATTTGAACGAAGGGAAGATATGGGACTTGTTATGAATCAACAAAAGTGTATTGGCGAAGTTTAAATCTGTAATCTATTGTAGTGACCAATACTGTGGAAAACTAGAAGGGGGTTGAATAGTTTACCGCTTTTTCGATTCTTATTTAGCTTAAATAACCTTTGAGAACTTGACGTTTTGGTTAAAGATATAAGCACAACTTAATATGTTTGATTCTTTGAATAGACTTTACATGTGAATAACAATTCCAACTTAACTTGTTTCATACTTTGAAAAGCTTTACTTGTAATGATCCTAACTTTGCTTGTTTAGTTCTTTGAAAAGCTTTACTTATGTTTAAAGATGTAAGAACAACATTACTTGTTTTGGTTCTTTGAAAAGCTTTATATGTGATTAACAATTCTAACTAAACAACAACATATAATAAGCAAATGTAGAGAAAGAACAACATTATAAACACTAATCAACAAGCTCCTTTCACCGGCGGAGAAAACCTTACACGTCGCTTATACTTTTACCGACACAAAGCTAGATGTCGAGTTCTTTTACAAGGGTACAACCACTCCCATTCGTCGCTTACACTTTTACCGACACAAAGCTAGATGTCGAGTTCTTTACCAAGGGTACAACCACTCCCGTTAGTTCTTTTACTAGGGTACAACAACTCCCAACACACTACGTATTTTGAGGCCTAAAATACTAACCTATAACTTCTACATACATGACACACATGAAGTATAAACTACCAAAGCTTATACATGATCAAGCTACCAAGACTTGCAACTTTAGAGTTGAAGCTTGCAACTTCTTGAATGATCTTGTGGAGTTCCTTGCTACATAAGAGAATCACACAAGTCAAGGGTTACTGAGTTAGTTGAGAGAATATGTGAGAATAAGTCCTAAAGGGTTAGCCAAAAATCAAGTTATGACTTGGTATTTATAGCACACCATACTGCATGCTTGGCGGATCAGGCGGAACCCTCAGATGGGTTCCGCCCGTGTACCCCCAGGGTACCGCCGGGTCTGCAGTAGGTTTATGCAATAACTCTTCAAACCAAACAAGGTCTTGTCTCATAAATCCTAGCAACCAAACAATGTCACATCACATTACACTAGTCAAACACCAAACTTGCAAGTCACTACAAAGTTAGTCAAACACATAAATGCATATTGACAAAACTTGCCATAAGTGTGATGTGACAATTCTATTTAAAGAAATAAATATGATATGACAAGACACTTTCTAATTTAAGAAATAAAAACAATGTTTAGTTTAAAAGGAAATGTGAACCTTAGTTAAACAAGACTTAAACACTTAAAGTGATGATTTACTCTTAGTTAAAGTTCATACTTTGTCATTAACAAAACTTAGCAAAGATCGTAAAATATAAATAACGTTTTTAGGCGATATTTGTATTAACAATCTCCCCCTTTTTGTTGATGACAAAACATAAACTTTATTCAAAAGTAAGCCATAAGATTTAGTGTTAAGTCTTTTAAAGTTAGTATTAAAACTTGTTTTTGCAAAGAGTTAGCGAAGCGGAAATATTAAAAGTAGAACAAGTTTAATATAAATTCTCCCCCTTTTTGTCGAAACAAAAAGTAGAGTAGTGAAGCGGAATAATGGCCATGCTCCCCCTTGGTTGATACTACCCCTAAATGGAGTGCCAAGAGAGGAGACATGGATTTTGAACCTACAAAAGAAACGTTATGTTATTACCAAGAAACACGTTCCGGAGGTCGAGGTTGATCGAAATACATCATTGTTTTAGAGAGAGAAAGTAGAGAGAGAAAGGTGGAGAAAAGGGTTTATATTAACAAAGAATAAATGAAACAATACACACACTTTCCCACACCCCTCATGGAGAGTCATGAGGGGTATTTATAGGCTCATTACAACATTACTTTGCCTACTTGACAATAGTAGTCCCTGTAGTATCTAATCTAGTCCATTTCATATGTGTGACGTTATCTTTATAAAAAATAGCTAACAATCTCCCTCCAAGATATCGTCACACATGAATGGATACAATGAGACCTATAAACACATAAACATGTAAATTACAACAATAGTAAATTATGTTGACGTTGTTGAAGCGCAGAGTCTCTGTAGTCTAGATACTGAGGCAGACTTGAAGTTCTCTCTTTCGACGATCTCGGCGTATGATCTTTGACACTGACGGCAAAGGTCTTTGTAGCTCTGAACTTCAACTGTAATGGTCTAATTAGGTTATTACTCCCTCCTAACTAGTGAGCCTTTATTCTTTTTCTTCTGCTCCCTCCTGAACTGACAACTCTCTTCTCATCTCGCAGCGGATAAGGTAGATACTAATGAGTTTGCACCGTGGTTGTCGTTCTGGGAGCATCATAGCATAACTCACATAGTATTGCACAGAAGGTTGGTAATACGCTCTGATGTACGCATCATTAGTACTTCTTTGATTCTAGTGTAAGCACAATTCCCTCGAACAACCAACGTACTAGAGATGAAACCCTACTTCTTTTGGCATGTTCTTCTCCCTCCTGATGGTTGCGATGTATCGAAATCATCATACTATTGTGTGTACATGCCAAAATTACCCGTACTTTACACTTCTGATACAACATAGATAGACCGTGTAAGCATAATTTGTGAGTATATGTCGCAAAAGTATGACTCTCTTTTTCTACAATCTCATCTCTTCTCTTCAACCTGGAAGCGACCTCTTCAAATTCCAACCAGCTAGTAACTGACCACTGTATGGAGACAATCCAATATAACCAATCTGAGAATGAAGTAAACATCTCATAGATATGTGACTTAATCTTGTACAAAGGTGTGACTAAGAACCTATACTGAACACTACAATGTAACTCCTTTAAGCATAGGTAGTGCCATATACCCAAACCAACAAACAGTATATGAAATATCCACCTCTTGGAATCTCCACAAGTTCATGTGACACTGAGTACTACAACGTAACTCCTTAAAGTGATAGCTATAACCCGTGAGTACTACAATGTAACTCCTTACATCGGGTATAACTAGATAATTGATTCCTCCCGGACCATACTGCTTTTATTTATAAGCCAACCACTCAGGACGAAATGGTCAACCGTAATAATAATAAAAGACGGGCGACAGCCATTTATAAGCCAACCACTCAGGATGAAATGGTCAACCGTAATAATAATAAAAGACGGGCGACAGCCCGGGAGAGGAATACAAGTTTACCAAGGGTGAAAACATCCTTGGATCGTTTATGTCCTGGCGAGGCGTGATATTCTATATACAATGACTTGTGAATTGTTGAAAATAATATTAGTATAGGAAAATAGGACTCTGATTGGCTAACACTGAATATGAATAGTAATAGCTCTGTCACAGCTAGTTCAATTAAGAAACGTACAATCAGAAACCTAAAAATTATAAAGTATTTACAAACGTACGTTTAAGTTTAAATAAACGTAAACGTAAAGAAAACAAAACTTTCCCAAAGAGGGAATTTGCATGCCTTAACGGCTTAAATGCAAATTAAAAAGAAATAAAATAAATAACTATATTTAAAATAATATTTACAAGTGTTTAATTAATTATTATTAATAACTATTTATTTACTATTTATTAATTTACATAAATATAAAGAAAATCTAAAGTAAGCCTAAATAAATTAAACTAAAACTTAGAAAAGTTTAAACTAATATAAAAGAAATTTTGAAAATAAAAATATATTTATTATACAAGTATTCTATTTATTATTAATTATTTACTATTATCTAATTACTAATACTATTATTAAATTACTATAAATACTAAATAAGCAAACAAAAATCTAAAACTTTTTACAAAATTCTAAAATACTAATAATAAGCTAAGAAAAATATAAAAACTATATTTATTATACAAAAATAAGAAAACTTAATTAAAAACTATTATTACTTATTTAAACAAATTAAACTACTTTAATTATTATACATACTAAACTTATTTATAAAATTATGAAACTTTTTATAAAACTACTTTTCCATCATAGGAATCCATATAAAATATAAAAAGTTCATAAAAATTACAAATAGGCTGTTTTAAAAATTACTAACTAATTATTATTTAAAAGAAAAGAAAACTATATTAATTATTATATATACTATATGAACAGTAAAAAAATACGAAAAAATTACAGAAAGTATAAAATCTTATGAAGAAGCTAGAAAAAATAAGAATTGGCCACCAGCTTATCTCAATAAGCTGTTATAAGCTAAACAGCTTATAAAAGCCAAAAGGACCTAAACTATATTAAGTATTTGATGTGGTGGAGAGTGAATGAAAAAAGTCCCTAGGGCGAATGGTATCCAGGTACATCTCAATCACTCTCAAAGGGGGAGGTCTCAGGTTCGACCCTGCCTCACCCCTTTTTACCAAAATTTATTTTTTTGATTTTTTTCTTTTTGCAAAACTATACATTAAGGAAAAATAAGCAACTTTAATAAAAACAAATTTATTAATATTAACAAATAAGCTCTGTATGAGCTTATTTTGGACTCAGTTCATGTTTTTAGGCAAATAAGCCATAAGCACTCTAAATAGAGGCTATCACTTAGCCTTAAAAGGTGTTCTTTTTGGCTTTTCTGATTTCTGGATTATTAACATACTGAAAATGGACAAGAAAGAAGAAAAAGAAAATTTATATACCAAGGAACAAGCTAGGTCAGAGCTTAGGAGCTTATGCAGTGAGCACTTGGCTCACAGCTTGGAGATAAGCTCAATATAAGCTTGAATTAGGCTGAACTCAGGAAAGAAAAGGAAGGGGAAAATGAAACATGGGTCAAATGGCAAACATAAACAAGATATGTGCAATGAAATTGCACATTTGACTGAGATGTGAACTCATGGTTTAGACAGTCAAGCTATAAGCTTGACTTGGATGGAATTGAGGCCTCTAAAGCCTGTAATGAGTTCCACAAAGGAAATGAAAGAGAAAAATATGTTTGTACAAGGTTTATTTACATAATTACATAAGCATGTTCACTGAGTTTGGCCAATAAGCTCAAATAAGCTCATAAGCCATTCTCAGTGAACAGCAATCCCAAACAGTCCTTGCAGCCTTTTAGCTTAGCCATTTAAGCTTATCAAATAAGCTGTAAAGGCCATATGGTGATTGAAGGTTGCAAGCTGGGGTGGTAGGCTTCTCAAAAAGCCCAAGCTCACCTAGTGGGGTCCACTAGAGAGCTTGTGAGAAGCTTGAGAAAAACCTCCCAAGTGACTGCATATACTGGGTAACCCAATACATACATCAAATTGGACAATCAAAAAGCTGTATGCAGGCTTATAAAATAAGCTTGATAATGTTGAACAACCTTTGAAACTTAGAAACTGGTTGCTTGGCCTTGTGAAAAGCCAAAGCTCACAGCCATAAGTTCATTGGAGAGCTTTTTGTTAGCTTGTGAAAAAGCTATGAGTACACTGGATTCCCAGTGTACTATGAAAATGGACAAAGTTAAAAGCTTTTAGCAGCCTTATTATATAAGCTGTAAAATGAAGGGAAAGCCTTGAACTTTGAAGTCTGGGTGATAAGCTTTCCAATAAACTAAATTTCACAAAATAAGGCTCATTAATGAGCCTTATAAGGGCTTGTGGAATTAGCCACTTAAGACTGAATGACCAGTGCACTTTGTGAAATTGAGCAAAATGTTAAGCTAAGATTAGCTTATCACATAAGCTTAAAAGCCTAGGATAAGACTAAATCCAGTAAGATGGATGCTCAAGCTTCCTAGGAAGCTATAAGTTACAAACTCAAGTCCTTTAGTTAGTTTTTCACAAGCTTATGAAATATGCCAAAGTACACTGATTTCTCAGTGTACTTGATTAAGTTGTTGAGGATTGATTTATGAAAATTAAGCACCAAAATAAGCACTAATTGGAAATTTAAGCTTATGCATAATCTGATAGCGTATAAACATCACAAAACAACAAATAACACAATATATCATACATTAATAAACAAATTATGGACTTATGCAAATGTCAATAAAACTGTGCACAGGGCACATTTAGGAAAAACTAGCAAATAAAAGCTACAAAATAAGCAGTAAGATAAGCTAAGTAAAAATTATTAAAAATACCTTAAGAAATACTAGCAACAACAGATTAAAACCCTATAAGCATAAGTCCTAAATCTAACTAACAAAAGCACACTAAAAATTCAAAGTTTATTCAAAAATATTTTAACTGAAAATATTGACTTTTATATGAACATTAAAGTTTGACTGATACGAATTTATAATCTAATTTGTGGACATAATATGTAATATTAAGCATCAAAAACAAGAAATAAACAAAGATAAACAATACTTAAACACGTATGATAAATATGGAACTAAGATTAATAACAGTGAATCTCCTAGGTGAGATTGAAGCTAATTTTGACTTTGCTGCTTATAAGCCTGAACTTCATGGGTTGTCAGCCCTTAAGGATCTCAGAAGAACATTCAGCAAAACAAAACAACAACAATAACACAAAGAATTACTAATTTGATCTTCCAAAATCAAACAGTAAACAAATGAAAAATATCAAAGTGTCAATTTAAATTTTCCACAAGTAATCACTAGTTATTAGGGTTTAACTGAGATAATTTAGTCCTATGTGGCATATATCAAACTAGAACAACTTCACAAAAGACCCTTAACTCAGATTAAACAGTAATTCCAAACACACCATAATCAAATAGATTTTTGGATTTTCAAAGTATATTACTGATCAAGTCCATAAAACTGAATCCAAACTTCTTAATATCATATGCTAAGCATAATTAAACATAGAAATAACATATATAACAACAATACACAAAAATCATTCAAATGCCATTTTCACAATGAAAAATGTCATTTGAAGCAACTTTGTAATTCAACACATAAGCATATAATATTATACTGTAAAATGACTAACAAACAGCAAATAAACACAAATACATGAAAATCTAAGCAGTTAAAATACTTAAACAGTAAATTGCAAAAGTTGAGAGAATGGCTTACAAAATTGAAACTTGACTGAGAATTGGAAACTAAGGACAAGGTTACACCTATTAGCTTCCCAATAAGCTCCTAATACCCTTTGCACTCCAAATTCACCCATGCTTCAACTTCTTATTGATGAACTGATTTCTTTTGATTTTTCATTGATTTTCCTTGAGTCTTTTTGGTATTTTTGTTTTATAATGATAAAAGCATGTTAAATGTATCTAAAAGCTTGCATAAGCTATCAGGAGCTTATGTAGTGTTGTATAGAGTCAATTAACAGCTTATATCATATGACATGGAAATTTAAATGACTTTTTAAGCATAAATTGAAAACTGTAAAGATAATTGAAATTAAACTGTAAATAATGGTTTATTACACTGTGTCAAAGTATAATAACACATTGAAAGCAATTAAATGACATTAAAGTAAAGATAAACATAAAAACGAGCTACAGTGACTAAGGCCTAATGCCGAAGTACCCTGCTACTATGCCTCTCTTCTCCTTTTTATAGCTTCATTTAGTTCCCTGAGTCATAAGGAGTAAATCCCACTCTCTAATTGAGCTCCATGTGTCCTCTTTATCAACACCTGTTCAAAAGTAAATTTGGCGCCAAAATTTATTTTTGCAATTGGGAGCTGTGAGGTGTTTTAATTGGTGGGTTTGGAGGTTGCAGGGTACAATTGGGTGAGAATAGTAGGCAGGGGAGGTGGTATTGGTGTGTTGCAGGGTGTTTTGCAGGGTAGTATGGGTGGTGGAGTTGTAGGTGTGATACGTGGCACATCCTGGGGCAAACCCATGGGGTGGGTTTTGGTTTAGGGGGTGACAGAGGGTGGTATGAGGTGGAGGTTGAGGGAGCAAGTAGTTGAGGGTGAGGTGGAAGAGCAAGTAGCAAGGTATGTGATGCAGGAGGTTGAAGAAGGTGGGACGGGGTCAAACGGTCAACGACCGTTTTTATTTAAAAGGGTAAAAGGGCTGGGTAAATGTTGGGCCTGGGTAAAGGATTGGGCTTGGGGTTTTATTATTTTTGGATTATAAGGATTTTGGATTAAAAGGGTATAAATGGATCCATGTGGTTTTAATGCAATTTAGCCCAAGGACTAATCATGTACATTCTGAATTCTTGAGGGGCCTGATGTGACAAGTTTCCATACTTCATTAAAGGGATCACACCTGCAATATATCATTAGTACAAGGACTAAAATTGTATTTTTCCAATTTTAAACCTTAAAGGACCATTTATGTAATTTTCTGATTTTTGAAGGGTAAAATGTGTAATTCCCCAAAAGTTAACAAAATGTTCCAAATTGTAAATTATGAATAGTACAAGGGTATTATTTGATAGAATTCTATTTTAAAACACCCAGGGACTAATTTTGCCAATTTTGAAACTTGAGGGGTAAAAGTTGTCATTTTGTGTAAACTTTTATCCAGGGGTCATAAGTGAACATTTTTGACTTCCCAAGGACTAAAGTTGACTTTTCATTCATTTTAAACTTCCAGGGACTAAAACTGTCAAGTTTTGAAACTCGGGGGACCTGTTTTGCCATTTGTGCAAATTTTGAACTTCAAGGGTAAAATTTGTCATTTCATGATTCCTGGGGGACTATTGTTGACTTTTCTTCAAAATGATTTTCCCAGGGACCATTTCTGACATTTCTTGAAAGTTCAGGGACTGATTTTGCCAAGTGTGCAAACTTTGCACGTTTTCCTTTGTTTTCAGTCCTTTTGCACCTGAAACATATAAAAACACAATTCAAAGATATTTATAGTATTATATAGTATTTCTGTGTGTTTTTTAACTGTTTTCGTATTTAAAATGGAACAGAAATGATGAGTTTTTAAGAACTTTTCTCTACCAGTGTTTTCGGGTATAACTAGATAATCCAAGTCTTAATCACTATCTCTACCAGTGTTTGCCCAAACAAGTATCTCCGAAAGTCATGCATCCATCCACCCCTAGACTTTGAGATAAATAAGTACACATGCCCGTGAAATGAACTTTAAACCCAAATGAGCAATATCGTACAAAAACTCCGTAGTCACAAAAATCTGATACTAGCCGTTGACATTTGATTGTGATTCTTGATCAGGATCGTTTAAGCAAAACGTGGTGTGTTTTGGTGAAGCTTGAAATTCTATTTCGGGTGATTCGTAGTGATTTCGTATTTTCCCTCCAAAAATAAAATTGGAAAATTTTCTCGCCCATAATTTGGAAATCACTATGAAATGCAATTCTAAGGTTACCAGAAAAATTTGAGTTTTGAAAATTTTTACGCAAAATTTCACCGAAAAAATTTGAATTTTGGCCTAAAAATTTGAATTTCGGGCCAAAATTTTCAACGTTATACCAAAATTAAAATCTCGCGTAAAAATTGAACGTTTAGTCTCCCCTCAAAAATAAATTTTACTCAAATTTTCCCGCCAAAATACTATATATATATATATATATATATATATATATATATATATATATATATATATATATATATATATATATATATATATATATATATATATATATTTTTGGCTAACTCGATAAGCCCCTAACTCGCAAACTGTCCCTTAACTCGGTAACCTCTTCCCAAACTCGATATTTTCATCTCAAACTCGGTAAGATCTTCAAACTTGATAAGATCTTATGTAACTCGATAAGCTCAGAAAAATTTGGCAGAGTTTCGTCTAGGTATAAGACACAAAAAAACCTAACTCGATAAACGATTAGGTGAACAGGCTAACTCGCCAAAAAACATGCCTAACTCGATAAGCCTTTCCAAACTCGATGACAGTTAACTCGATAACTTACACCTAACTCGATAAGCAGACACCTAACTCGATAAGTATGCTCCAAACTCGATAAACATGCACTTAACTCGATAACCATGCACCAAACTCTGTATACATGCACTTAACACGATAAGTCTTTCCTTACTCGACACTTAACTCGATAAACATGCACCAAACTCGATAAACATGCACTTAACTCAATACCCAAACTCGAATTTTTTTCCCAAACTCGAAAAATCAGATCCAAACTCGATAATCTCTCGATGAACAGTAACCAGATTCATTTTTTCACCCAAAAACACGATTTTACACCCAAAAACACCACAATTCGCCCCCGGTTAGCTCTGATACCACTTGTTATTAACAAGAAACACGTTCCGGAGGTCGAGGTTGATCGAAATACATCATTGTTTTAGAGAGAGAAAGTAGAGAGAGAAAGGTGGAGAAAAGGGTTTATATTAACAAAGAATAAATGAAACAATACACACACTTTCCCACACCCCTCATGGAGAGTCATGAGGGGTATTTATAGGCTCATTACAACATTACTTTGCCTACTTGACAATAGTAGTCCCTGTAGTATCTAATCTAGTCCATTTCATATGTGTGACGTTATCTTTATAAAAAAGCGAAGCTAACACGTTAGTTTCCGCACAAGATAAGTCATGAAGGTATTTCATGTCTAAAACACAACTTAGAGTTGTGAAGCGGAATAATGCAATACTCATGCTCCCCCTTGAATATTACTCCCCTAAATGGAGTTTCAAGGAAGGAAAACATGGATAATGAACCTACAAAAAGAGAGGTTAGTTTCTAAAACACAAGATTTATGTATGGTACCATATAAAGGTGTAGTTCACATATCATACCTAAAATGGTCAACAAACAAAGAAAACCTTGTAGTGTAATGAACTTCATTTCATGTAAAATTTAGACTTCTTAAAAAGTCAAAGACAAGAAATTTTGGTTACACTATCCTACCTCTAGAAATAAAGAAAAAGCTACAAATAAGCTACGACCATAAAAAGCTATAAGGAAATCATCATTTTCCTTTGTGAGAAACATTTTCCAAAAACAAGGGTAGGGTTGTTTAAGGATGAAAATGTGAGTTGAGGGTTGTAGCGGGTTTTATTTTGAAAGGTGATGAGGTGACTTGGTTTTGGTTTGTTGGTTAAAATGGGAGACATTTTCCAAGAGAAACAATTTTGTTTCATTTTGGAGACTCTAAGGTTGTGGTGGATGAGACAAGGATTGGAGACGGTCCAAAATGTGGTTTAGAATAAACCTCATTTCTTCAGTTAACTCGCGAAGTTCCGTTCGACACCTTTCACTAATGCGAGCGGTTCTTTCGCAATGTCCGCAATCATGGCGGGGGAAGTTTGGTGGAAGAGAGGTTTGATTTGTTGGTGGTGGATGGGTTGAACTTGAAGGAGCAAATGTGGATGGTTGTGAGGTGTATTTGCTTCCTTCATTTGTTGAATTTAATGCCGTATTGAATTCCATAACATGATTGATTTGAGAATCAACCATTCGTTTGAAGGCATTGAGGTGGTTTAAATGAGTGTTTATTTCCTCATTGATGTTTGGAGGTTTTTCCCACATGGATGCTTCTATTTTCTTATAAGAAGAAAGTAGAGACTCAAGATGTTGGGAAGGTTCTTGTGGTGATGGTTGTTGTTGTAGTGGTGGTTGTTGGTTTTGAACAAAATGGCGGAAACTTGGTTCGCCGATAGAATTGCCATGAAGGTCTTTGTAAATTGGATGAAACACAAATGAATGTGAGTGGGTATGACCTTGATCATTTGGAAAAATGGATGGTCTAGCATAACGGTAAGCCAACCGTTCTACTGTAGATGGGTAATGGGGTTCATCATTAAGTTGCTCACTAGGTTGTTGTTGGGTTTCCATTTGAGCAATGGTATCAAAAAGTGAGAAGGATGGTGGTGTTGATGATAGATCATCAAAAGTTTCCAAATTGGATGTTGGTGGTGTATGGAAAAGTTCCATTGGTGTAGGTGTTGGTGATTGAGGTGAAGGAGTTTTTGATTTAAAAGTTTGTTGAGAAGATGGAGTTGACTCACTCAAAGGTTTAGTTGATGATGGGTTAATTGCTAGATTTGAGTTGCAACGTGGTGGAGAAGGTGGTGGAGTAGCAAGATTAAGCAAATCTTGAATGGTGATCACATTGGCATTACAATGTGTTGAGGGTGTAGTTGAGGTAGTAAGATTTAGGTAATCTTGGATAGGTGAGGAGATGTTGAGTGAAGCATCACTTGATGATGATGAGCTTGACTTTGTGATTTTGTTGAAGCAACAAGGTTTCACACTAATCCTAGTGGTTTTAGCACATGATTTTGATGACTCGGATGAGGTGTTGGATTTGGTCATTTCAAAGGTTTTGGTTTTGATGTTTGAGGGGAGAAGTCTTGAATTGTTGTTTTTAGAAAGGTGTGATTTGAATTGTTGTGAAGCTTTCAATTTTATAGGATGAGAAAAGTGTTGAAATAGTGTTTGGATTTGATGTTTTACTATTCTAAGATTGAGGTGTCAAATGATTTTCATGACCATGTCACATCATTTGAGGTCAATCCAATGAATAGGATGGAGTGAAAGACCAACCTAAGCACTCAATGCTTTGTGATCATGGGAAGTGGTTTGGTTGAAAATGTATCAAAGGCTTGAAGGATCCTTTAAAAGGGGTCCTTTGGTTAGTTATGTTTTGAATTTGAATTTTTGGCGGGAAGTGTCTTCCTAATTGTTTTAGTGAGTGAGGTTTGTTCCAATATGGTTGTTGTTGTAAATGAAAGATGTTTCTCACTTAGGATAATGATTTTGACACATTACAAGTTTTGGAATTAAGAAAAATGGAAAAATTTTCTGCAGGTGTCTGGCGGATCCTTCAGAAGACACTGGCGGAACCCATTTGAGGGTACCGCCTGGTCCGTTGGGCCATTTCTGGAATTCCCAAAAAACACACTGGCGGACCTCAAATTTGGGTACCGCCAGATCCGCCAGGGGTAAAAAATTAGACAGTCCGCGTTTTTGACCCGCGAGACGATTTTCAAAATTTTCGAAAACTCCTAAAATCAAAAAGATAAGGTATTACTGGTTGGACAATGCAAAAATTAGACATGTAAACATACCAATCATGGGACTTTGACCTTGAGGTCGAGGATTTTACTATACTTAGTAAGTATTCCCATAAGCATAGAAAAGATGACAAACACCTTAAACATTGTCATTATGCATAAAATTTCATACAAACATAATCCAACAAACATAATAAACCATGAAAGTGAAAAACACATAATTCACATAGTTCTAACACAAAGACGATTCTAAAGCATTCTTATGCCAAACGCTCCTTAATCTACTCACAACCGGTCTATCTTCTTTTTGAGCTTGTTTAGGTACCTTCCAAAACACTTGAACATTCCTTTGGTTTGCTTGAATTCTTCGGAAGCATTGTCAATGATGGGGAGAGCTTGAAGGTATTCTAAAGGAGGTAACTTAGAGTTGGGAAGTTTATCATCCTCGCTCATTCCGGATGATGATGATGGTGATGGTGTAGGTGATCGAGTACGTTGGCCCTTATTTTTGTAAACACGTTTATCACTTAGGGGAACGAAGGTGTGAGGAACAAGAAAATAGTCAAGACGTATTCCATATTCGTTAGGAGGAATGGGTGAGATTGCTCTAAAGAGGCGGGTAAGAAACATGCCATAGGGAAGAGCGGTTGTTCCAACTAAGGATATGTCGGCCATTATTTTGGCAAGGTAGTAGGCTAAGTTGAAGGGTTGACCGGTGGAAATGCTGCATGTAGCATAGGCATGCGTTGATGTGATCTCTATTTCCTATGGTACTTATGACGTTAGCCCTAAGAATTTCTTCCCACTTCTTAAATTGTGGTTTAAGCTCATTGAGCTCCATGCCAAAAGGATCCTTGTCTACCATGTTCCCCGAACGATTCACCCTAGTGGTAGAGGTTCTAACAAAGAGGTGTTCCTTAATGGTTTCTTTACTAGCAAGAGGTGTATCGTATGGATAAAAACGATCAATAGAATCAAGAGTTGAAATGGGCCACTTATCCGTGTAGAGACAAGTTCCCTCATTTGGTACACCAAGAATTAAAGCTAAATCTTTTAAATCAATGTCATGTGATATTTGATTTGTTGTGAAGTTTAATGATATCCTACCACCAGCACATGAGGAAAGGTTTACGGTTGCATAAAATTCCAAAATGAACCTAGGACAAATTGGCTCATCTAAATCAAGGAGACAATCAAAGTTGATTGTGGCTAAGTTTTGGCGAATAGATGTTCCTTCTAGAAAGGATGGATCAATGGTTCTACCTTCGTGAACATAGCGTTTTTCTAATGCCTTAAAGGTTTCTACTTGAACCGAGTTGAGACCTTTGGTCATATGGTGTTTGGGCATGTATTTAAGGGTTTCTTTGTGATCGGATTTGTTTGCGGGAGGCATGTTGATTCCTAGAAAACATAAGATTGTATGTTAATGACTTTTAACAACGAGGATGTTCTAATATATTCCTATATGCAAGACAATATGAAGACATGGTTATCTTGACTCATTTTGATTCCTAAATTGTTTTGTTATGCAAATTTTATTGTGAAAACAAAAGATAACCAACACTCTCCTAATTGAATGTATCTTCAATTGAATGTACCCGAAAATACATATTAGTTATATATCCCCTTTAGCATTCAAGAGATAGTATGCAAGTGATGTTTAAATGATGTTTTTCATTTGTTTTAACAATGTGGTGATGAATCATGTTGCAATTAGAAAAATAATGCTCTTGGTGTGTTTGGTAAATCAAAGTAACAATGAAAAGATACATTTCTTAACTAATGAAATACATAATTGACTTGGCACCAAGTTTTTCATGAATCATGAAGTTTTATGCAAAAGCCCTAAGATTCTAGTTAATGATTGTAAGCACAAATGTTTTAATTAAATTAAAAGTGCAATTGTGATTAGAATACTTACAAAGTTAATTGGATTGGAAGAGATTGGATTAGAAGCCCTAAAATTCGTGAGGATATGTGTTTTAGAGAGGGTGATGCTGTTTGTTAGTTTTTGTTAAGATTAAAGAGGGTGTTTGGCTTTGAAATAAAAAGTTTAAACATTCTGAGGTTTGGCGGACCAGGCGGAACCAAAAAATGGGTTCCGCCCGTATGGTCTGAAGGTACCGTGGGTTCTGCAGGGAGAAACTCAAAAAATAATTTGTCTTGATTTTTATGGTTTTATCCTAACGTTCAAACCTTAAGGTTTTAGGTCTTATGAGTCTTTGACTAAGCCTAGGAATTATGAATGCTTCACTTTCAAGAGATTTTGTTAACGCGTGGATGAAATAGTTAACGTAGAAGACTTTCTTAGATAAGACGTTCCTCAATGAACAATCTTACCAAGGCGATGATGATGGATCACAAATATGTCTATAAAGAACATAATGAATTGAATTGTCGCTGAAGTCGATGCTTCCTTTGTTGAAGGGATAACAACGTTGATAAGATGAATTCCGTTGTTGACGCGAATTTGCTTGTTCAAGCGGAGCTTGTTGATGTGCTTCTCCATTCGATACTAATTTGAGAATCTTACGCGTTTTGGAGAATCATTGGGTAAGTAAGTATAAAAGTGCAAGTACCATTTGTGCTTTTCTTATCAACTTATTACCGACATAATTCCATTTGGCATACACTATGGTTTCTATTCCCGTTCTTTTGGGAGACCATAATCCTAGTTGTGTAGTACCTTATGATGTATCCAAATAGGCTCAATTAAAGAGTTGTTTTAGGATCTTCTTTAACACAATCACATAGACAAAAACTAAACATAATGTTGAATCTAATTGTTATGAGAACAAGTAGTCTTCCAAACATTTCTCTACGTTTAATTTTACCTACGGATTTACTAATCTCATTCTTGATAAGTCATCAATAACTTAACCATTGAGAACAAGAGAGCAACTAAGAATGTCTTTAAGTTAAAATCCTTTGCTTTTGTGGCTTGCTCTTATTATCAAAAAGTCTTTCAAATATTGACACTATACTCACTTGATTACTTTGAAATATCAACTTCGTTTCACTATTTGTTTTATTCTAAATTCCAAAAATTGTTTTTGTTGAATTTGTTTAGACACAACTAATAACCTATAAATCAAGTTTTATAACTTATGTCAATTTTACTTGATTTAATGTTTAACTCAAGGTGAGAAGATGTTGTTTTGTACTTTAACTTCATGCTTGTCTTGCCATCATTTGACTTTCGGCTAAGTTATCATCTACCAAAGATGATATCATAGAAGGAGGAGATCACTCGTTAAATGTCATATTCAACGACTCCTCGACTCTTTAGGTTTTCTTACTTAAGACACTATGAACTCTATTTATTTTTAAAAAGTCCAAGAGGTACAACATCATTAGACTATGTGTCACATTTGATGTGTAAATCCTAGATGTTGAAAACTTATTTTCTTTCACACATCCTAATATATGCTAATTGTGATTTATTTTACCTTGTGTGTTTTATGTGAGATTATAAAGGAGTGATTGAAGAAAGACACAATTAAAGACTCAAAGTATGGTGTTTGAGAAAATTGTTTAACAAAGGTTTGTTTTGCAAGCATCACAAAAGTGTTAGACATTTTAACACTTAGGAGATTCTTAGTTAGCTCACTTGTAAGCAAGAGTTGAGTGAGACAAACTCAAGAGTTTTTCGTGTTTATCTCTTGATGGTTAAATAACCAAAACACCTTATATCTCCTTACTAGTACTAAAGACTAAATTCCTTGTTGCATAGAATCTAATCTTAGTTATTTACAAATAGCAGGTAGACACTCTAGAGTATTACAAATAACACATATTTGAGCACATAATGCTAGAGACAAGATATAACCAAAGTCAAGTTTAAGTAATGCGTACCTTTTAAATTGCATAGAGATGCTATCAAGCGAATAAGCATTAAGCGTAAAGACTTGGTTTGACGACATGCTTTGAAACTCAATAACTCATGTATCCAAGAAGGTTAGACAATCATATAAAGGCATAGAGCATGATAATCTTAATTCTTTTATCATGAGTTTCTATTAGAGATAGAATTATCTCTAAGTCTTTCTTCTAGGTTAGACAAATTTTACTTGCTTTGTTTTATTAGTTAATGGTGCTTTTGAGTTAAATCCTAATCCGGTTTTATCTTTAAACAACCTTTGACTCCCCAACAATCTTTCAAGAGATTTTGAGCTTTCATCAAATTTAACTAATAATTTTTCTTTTCTCATTTTGCATTTTAATCTCATGTTTGTAATCTAGACATAATTTACATTCTAGATTAATTTCAACATTACTCTTAATTCTAGACATTTTATCTTCCAATAAGATTTCCTTTTTAAAGATATTCTTAAGAGATTTTAAAGACTCATTCTTGAAGATAGCTTTTAGGTCCATGTTGCACAAATGTTTAGACTCATTTTATAGTTTAGAAAACTCTAGGATAAATTAATCAAAGCAAAATAGTTTGGTTTCAAAGTGTACCTTGCTTGATGTTTTATCTAGTATGGAATCACAAACCGGATGATTGACTTCATCTTCATCCGAGTTAATCCATGAATCGCAAGCAAGACAACAACGAGCTTGACACGAGTAATCACCTTTACTTACACCTTGCTTGTTGTATCAATAAACTACCGGATCATTGTCTTCGTCAACTTCCATTACATTCCAAGATACGCAAGTAGGTTCAACAAAACACACGTACTCATCTTCACTTATACCTTCATTTAAAACATTTAAACTAGTAGCACATGTATTAACTTCTACTAAGTGTCTATCAATTAGTTTTTCTAAAACTTCTAATTCATATGTAAGATTAAATTGATCATCTTTGACTTGACATATTCCTTGATGAAAGTTTACCATATTTTTCAAACATCATTAGCCTTTTGACAAAAATACATTCTTTCATATTTGGTACTAAAGCTTTGTAAAGCATTGTTTTAGCTTTAGTATTTTTATCAAGTTTAAGATAGTTATCTTGGTTTTCAAAAACTTGTTTTCTTTGGTTTGAAATTACCAAAAGAAATAATATGCCAAAGATCTTGATCAATTGATTTTACATAGTTTTCAAAATTACTTTTCCATTCAAGTAAGTTTTCTTTTTCAAATAGCGGTTGGTTTTGGATAGGTTGCCCTTCTTTGAGATTTTCAAAATCCATGGATCGATCCAAGTTTTAAAATACATTCTATTTTAAAGATCTTGAGTAACGTAGCTCTGATACCAATTGTGGAAAACTAGAAGGGGGGTTGAATAGTTTACCGCTTTTTCGATTCTTATTTAGCTTAAATAACCTTTGAGAACTTGACGTTTTGGTTAAAGATATAAGCACAACTTAATATGTTTGATTCTTTGAATAGACTTTACATGTGAATAACAATTCCAACTTAACTTGTTTCATACTTTGAAAAGCTTTACTTGTAATGATCCTAACTTTGCTTGTTTAGTTCTTTGAAAAGCTTTACTTATGTTTAAAGATGTAAGAACAACATTACTTGTTTTGGTTATTTGAAAAGCTTTATATGTGATTAACAATTCTAACTAAACAACAACATATAATAAGCAAATGTAGAGAAAGAAACAATCAAACCACAACACGATAGTTTATCGTGGTTCGGCTACAAGGACTCTTTTTCCTTGCCCTACATCCACGCCCCGAGTTTCCAACTCGAGAGTTATAAACACTAATCAACAAGCTCCTTTCACCGGCGGAGAAAACCTTACACGTCGCTTATACTTTTACCGACACAAAGCTAGATGTCGAGTTCTTTTACAAGGGTACAACCACTCCCATTCGTTGCTTACACTTTTACCGACACAAAGCTAGATGTCGAGTTCTTTACCAAGGATACAACCACTCCCGTTAGTTCTTTTACTAGGGTACAACAACTCCCAACACACTACGTATTTTGAGGCCTAAAATACTAACCTATAACTTCTACATACATGACACACATGAAGTATAAACTACCAAAGCTTATACATGATCAAGCTACCAAGACTTGCAACTTTAGAGTTGAAGCTTGCAACTTCTTGAATGATCTTGTGGAGTTCCTTGCTACATAAGAGAATCACACAAGTCAAGGGTTACTGAGTTAGTTGAGAGAATATGTGAGAATAAGTCCTAAAGAGTTAGCCAAAAATCAAGTTATGGCTTGGTATTTATAGCACACCATACTGCATGCTTGGCGGATCAGGCGGAACCCTCAAATGGGTTCCGCCCGTGTACCCCCAGGGTACCGCCGGGTCTGCAGTAGGTTTATGCAATAACTCTTCAAACCAAACAAGGTCTTGTCTCATAAATCCTAGCAACCAAACAATGTCACATCACATTACACTAGTCAAACACCAAACTTGCAAGTCACTACAAAGTTAGTCAAACACATAAATGCATATTGACAAAACTTGCCATAAGTGTGATGTGACAATTCTATTTAAAGAAATAAATATGATATGACAAGACACTTTCTAATTTAAGAAATAAAAACAATGTTTAGTTTAAAAGGAAATGTGAACCTTAGTTAAACAAGATTTAAACACTTAAAGTGATGATTTACTCTTAGCTAAAGTTCATACTTTGTCATTAATAAAACTTAGCAAAGATCGTAAAATATAAATAACGTTTTTAGGCGATATTTGTATTAACAAATACTTCGCCTTAAATACTTTTTGAAGGAACTAACGGTTTCACATTTTAGAAGAGATTTTTAGTAGAATTGGGCTACGTTAATTCCGAACACATATTTTCCACTGGCTATAAACAAGGAAAAATACGTTTTCTGTCACAACACACATAGTCAATCACAATTTCAGTAAGGTAATAAACACATACTAAACCATCATATTTGTACATCATATTGAATTCGCATTGGGATCGCAGTACAGTCACAGTTGATCGCAGTATTCTTTTTTTTATTTGAAATGATCATCGAGATGAAAAGGGATAGATTTGGTAATTTATACCTAGCTGCAGAAGTTACAAACGTAGTTGCATCTAAGAGTCGGACATTAAACAGACAAATTATATCTATGTAATATATCAAAGTACACTATATTAGGGTAATCTTGTCATTTGGGGGGGGGGGGGGGGGGGGATTGTTTTAAAAATATTCTACAAAAGGGGGGCGGGGGTGGGGGAATTGTTTTAAAAATATTCTACAAAGGTAAGTAAAGTTAGAAACAAGTGTCATCACAAAAATGAAAACTTTCCAATAATTACTGGTATATTACACTCTATTCGTTATATATTAAGTGTCCACATTACTATTTTTGAATGTCTTATAATAAGTGTCTATATTGTAAGAGTGTAGTTAGTAAATTTTTTTACTTTGTGCATTATGAAAATGGATACGACGAAAAGCTTATACCTATTAAATTCGGCTAATGCAACTAGTTTTGCATAGTATGCATTTTGATTATACGTGAAATTCTTTTCAAATAAAGAACTAGTGATACTTAGCTTCCTTATCTATCAAAGCAAAAAGGCATAAAAGAGAGTCGGCAACCACCCAAAAAGGGAAGGCTCGGAATAATCTGATTATCAGCACCATCACTATCAGCTTCAACACCAAAATAAAAAGTGTTAGTTGAAGATGAGATTTTTATGTTGATATGTTATAGAATGTGTATTTTACTTAAGAAAAAAGCTATACAGTAATTATTAGTTCAATTGTTTATACGATCTCAAACACCTCCAGTAGTCCAGTGTAGAGTGGTGGTAACGTGGCTGTTATTATTTGCTTACAAAGATTTAAACTTGTTGAAATCAATATATCTATGCGTAATTTGATTAAATGACTTCCAGATTTAAATTTGTATTTTTTTTAATTGAAGTTTATGGTTCGTAAAACCTTTCTATATATTGTTTGAATCTTGCTATCTAATCTTCTATTCTTTCCGTCTTAAAATTATTTTCCTCATTTTAATTTTACGATATCTTAAAATAATAGTCTTTTTTTGTGTCCGCTAATCAATTGAGAGTTTAAAAAATGAGAATAATATTTATAAGGTTAATGAGTGTACTGATTCCACTTTTTTAAAGCGTGTATTTTTTCTCAATGGGAAAAATTGTCTAAAAATACTATCAACTTGCCACTTTTTTCTTTTGTATGCTATGCATTTTTTTTCCTATTGTATACACAAACTTTACTAATCACCCTATTGTAACAATATTACAAGTTTTTATTCTATTAATTACACTGTAATTAGTGTGATTAAGTATTGCCACGTCATCAAAAAAACGCTTTATTGATACAATAGTAGAATTAGTAAAGTTTGTATATATAATAGGAAAAAAAAAGTTCATAGCATACAAAAGAAAAATGTGGCAAGTTAATAGTATTTTTAAACAATTTTCCCTTTTGTCAAATACCAATAAATTTAAGAGGGAAGAAATATCTAATAGAGAAAAACGTGAAAGTTGAAGAAAATCAGAAATAGTCCTTTTTAGTTTGTGACAATAAATAAAAATGAAGAAAACGATTTAAATGAACATAGCATAAAGGTATATTCCCCACCAACTTTTATTTGGAGCAAATTCCCCACCAACTTCTATGTGCGCTTTTAGTGGTTATGTACTTATGTGATTTATTTAGAACCTTTCTTATATTTAGTGGCTACCGACTAGCTAGTTCTAGTAATAACTAGAGTATCTTATTTGGTAAAAGAAATTGTATCAAATTATAATATTTGACAATTTCTAATTTCTATTCGTTATATGAATTAGTTACCTCAAATTGATCAATAGAGACAACGGAAAATGCTCACCTACACTAATAGTACGAATCAAAACTCTTGAAAAAAATGTTTACTGTAAGAAATTCTAACCTATTTTATCTTTTTGTATTAAAGTTATCAAATAGTGTTCATATAATGTTTATAAGTTTAGAATCTTTCCCACACTTTCACTTTTCATATCATTGAATGTTTTTTAATCTTTAACATCCTTCAGAGGTATGTATCTTTTTAAAGATAATTCTGAAAGTACTTTATATATCATTCGAGCTAATTCAATAATAAGAAAGTATAGTCACATGGAGCATATTTTAAAGAACGTTAGAGTGTGAATACATGAGGCATTCGGTACTTGGTAGGTGCTCTTTAGTATTTATTGTTCTTGCCTTTTCACATGGAAGATTTGGCCTCTTCACATAAACCAATGAACATATGGGCATATGACAATATGTGAAATATACTAGTAGTATATTCAACGTGAAGTTCATGAATTGTAAGATTAGTACACTCATGGTTCACGCATGACCAATAAATTTATAAATGCATAGCTTGATTTAAAAGAAATGGAAAAAAGAAAAAAGAAAATCATATTTACAAGTTTAATCATATTTAGTTGCTTAAGAATCAAACCTTATTAAAAGGGAAATGATTTGCACACTCTCAAAATTTATTGGGACACTCCATTCTGTGCAATAGACAGTTGTACTTTAAGTATAACCTGCTTTAACTGCTAGTACATTGAAGTGTCCCAATAAGATTTAGGAGTGTGCCAATCACTTCCCTTATTAAAATGCACTTCACTAGTCCAAGTAACATGATGTTCACTGAATATGAACCCTTGTGATACACATTTGCATTAATACTACTCATCCCAAGATGACAAAGTCAATTTCTATGGAATTAAGAAAAGTCAAGTTGGTTGACTAACTTAAAGTCAAAATTTTGTTTTGGGTTAGTGTGTTCACTATTCTTTCGAGGTATTGGAAGGTGCAATATCATTTCACATGCAAGAGAGCAATAAAACATGCACCAAATTTTAAAAGGGTGATACTTACACCACATTTTTTGATGCATGCATTACAATTTGTGCATTACAATATTGTACGGTACAAACTGTAATACACAAATTGTGGTGTAAATATCAATTCCTAAATTTTAAAGGTCGAATTTTAATGCTTTAAAATAATCATGTAAGAAAGCTATTTCTTTTTTGAGTACACAAAACAATTTAACACAAATGTAAATTGTTCACGCATAGTATCCCCAGACGGAAGTGGCTTGGACTAGATACGTATGGGCATGAGAAATATCGCTAAGACCCAAAACCCCCAAATCCCCAAAACCAAGATACGTATGTAGCAGAGTGTTTTGTGTATAGATAAGTGGTTATGCTTGTGGTTGGTGAAAAGTGTGCATGTGTTTGTTCGCTAAGGGTCAAGATCGAAGGGTGATGTATGCTGAAGGATGTAGTGGTGTTTGTTGAGTCACGGAAGTTAAGGTGTTAGGCTGTAAATGGTTAAGGCTCAAGGAATTTGAGGTGTTTGGTTGTAAAGGGTTGAGTGTCATGTTTGTCAAGGGCCAAGGTTGAAAGACCATGGTGTTTGTTAAGGGTCATGGTGGTCTCACTAGGTATATTTTGTTGGTGGTGTTCAAACGCCCCAGTATTTTCTCAGTCATCCGCTCTTATTTTTCATGGTGACACCACTCGGTCGTATTGTGTGGCAGAAATTATTTGGTTTGAGATTTCGGTGAGTTTCAAGAGTCAAGTGTCAGGTTGGGGTCGAATTGTAGCTCACTTTCATACTTTATACCGGGTGAATGCCATTAGTAGAACTGTGTTTGAAGGGTTTGGAGGCCGAAATTTTACTTTAGTCATTTGGATGTTCACTTTCTTACACGTTTGTTGCTAGTTTTAGGGTTGGTAGTCGATGACAGTGTTAGCTTGGGTTGATATTCGATTATATAATTTATTGTTAATTTTTATTTCTATCTCTATAATATATAATGCCTTTAAAAGAAACATACAAGTAAAACTAATAGTAATGGTGGACAAGTATATCATCTCAACGCTAGATCATTTTATTTATAAGGTAAAACACATGACCAAATGTCTGGAGTAAGGCAACCTCAGTCACAACAAAAATTATACGTAAAAAAATTAAATAAAAAAACTCACGCACACTAACCTTGCAAACCATTCTTTTGCTTTTGTAAAAAAAACTAAAAAAAAAATAAAAATCATATTTAGATGATAGACCGTAGGGGTGAGCAGGAACCACACCGGAATCAGCAAAAAAACCGCAAAATCCGGAACGCAAAAATCGATCCACAACAAAAACCGGTAGTGCGGCTCTTGAAAATAGAAAAACCACATTTTTCGGTGCGGGTTGAGTTTTCACCGAAAAACCGCACCGCACCGCAACACACACACACACACACACACACACACACACACACACACACACACACACACACACACACACACATATATATATATATATATATATATATATATATATATATATATATATATATATATATATATATATATATATATATATATTAGAATAACACACTAAAATTTATACTCCTTCCGTCCCACATTAAATGTCCTGTTTGACTTTTCAAAGTTTTTTATTCACAACTTTGACTTTAAATATTTTTGCTTGTGTAATATAGTATTTGATAAAATTTATACGCAGTGAAAATACATTTAATGCTCAATCCATTTATATATTTTGCATCAATTATTATATAACATAAACAACATTATTTAAGGTCAAAGTTGTGAAAAAAAGACTTAGAAAAATCAAATAGGACATTTAATGTGGGACGGAGGGAGTAATTTTTTAATGATAAAATATTTTTGTTTATACTTTTATAATAAATTGTTTCAAACACATTTTAATGGTTAATTATTATCTGAGTTTCTAGATAATATAATTTTATTTTTGTTTCAATTTATAATCGAAGTTTATAAAATTATTTATCTCATTCGACTTTTACTATTGTATAAATTTATAATTTAATACTAATATATAACATTTTGTCACATTGTGTAACCTTATGATACATTTATTCTACAATAAATATGTATGAAAAATTGTAATATGAATAAAAATAAATGACCCAAAAAACTACAAAACTGTATAAACCGCAAAAACTGAAACCGCAAAATCGCGAAGATGTGGATTCTCATTTTTTAAAAACCGCAACTGCGGATGCAGATTGATTTTTTATCAAAAACCGCACCAACCCGCATCATGCTCACCTCTAATATCCGACTCAAGATTGGGTCTCCACTGCTATCATCTTAAGACACAAAGAGTAAATACTTTTAATCGCATGCTTAGATAAAAGTATTAAAGTTACCAATCTACAATAGGAGGTAAAACAATAAACAACCAGCCGGCGCCGCAACGTAAAAACATATGACTTATTGTTAACGTGCGACAGTGAAAAATAAGGTACGCAGATTTCGCTATCACTTCACATGCTCACGTGTTCTCATGTGATTGGACTTTATTTCACCACACGCAAACGCCGCCCATCGTCTGCTCTAACCCACTCTCCTTTCGCCACATGGCCTAATCATAACTAACCCTATTTTCACCTTTCACACATTCTATTTATATCTCACCCAACAATCACACACACACATTAAAAAAAACACACTCTTTATATTAACAAAAAAAATGAACTATAATAAAGGTCCTGTCCTAGGCCGTGGCTCCTCAGCCACGGTCTCACTCGGAACCACCGCGACCAGAGACCTTATCGCGGTCAAGTCGACTTCTCTTTCGACTTCATTGTTGTTACAAAAAGAGCAACAGTTTCTAGCAAACTTGTCATCACCTCATGTGATAAAATACATTGGGTTCGATATTGATTATGATAGCAATATTCCAATGTACAATTTATTAATCGAGTATGCACCACGTGGCACAATTTCGGATGTGATCAAGAAGCAAGGAGGATGTCTTGATGAGTGTTTGATTAAATCTTATACTCATCAGATTCTACTTGGGTTGCATTATCTTCATTCGAATAGTTTAGTACATTGTGATATTAAATGTGACAATATATTGGTGTTTGATGAATGTGTTAAGATTGGTGACTTGGGTTGTGCTAAATTGCTGGAACAAAATGATGAAAAGACGTCTACACGCTTTGGATTTTCGGGTACTCCGGTTTTTATGGCGCCTGAGGTTGCAAGAGGTGAGGAGCAAGGGTTTAAGGCTGATGTGTGGGCCCTTGGGTGCGCGGTTATTGAAATGGCCACGGGATCTAACCCGTGGCCAGAGATAAAGGACCCGGTTTCTGGGTTGTATAAAATTGGGTATTCGGGTGAAGTACCTTTGTTTCCGATGTGGATATCGGATGAAGCTAAAGATTTTTTGGATAAGTGTTTGAAATTAAATGTTGAAGAAAGATGGAGTGTTACAAAGCTTTTACAACATCCTTTTGTTAATTTGAATTCAAGTTTCGAAAAGATTGAAACTTTATCAAGAAATTCTCCAAGTAGTGTTTTGGATCAAGGCCACTTTTGGGATTCTTTGGAAGTGACGGAGAGTTCACCGGAAATGACCCGGTTTGCGAGTGTTCCTGGCGAGTCTCCGGTGAACAGACTAAGGCAATTGGTGCAAATGGAAGGAAGTTCTTCCTTTTTGCCTAATTGGGCTGATGAAGAAGATTGGATCAATGTCAGAACCAGTCATATCGATGAAATTTCAAAGATTTCGGAACAAAGTGTGTATAGCTATTTAGATGTGGAAAATGATTTTAGTGAGTCAACTCGTACTGACTCGTTTTCGGTTTCTGATTTTGATGTATTAGAAGAGCATTCAAGCTCTTCTAGAATTATGTTAGAATCAAATGTAGTTGAAATTGATGATGCAAATGTTGTTTCAAGATGTATTGATTGCAAGGACATGATTAATGATATTTGTTTGCTTATTGATTCAAATTTAATGTCTGCATTACTTTTCCTGCATATATTTTCATTTTAATGAATCTGGATAGCTGTAGAAATTTAACTTTAAGCCAAGATATTATAAATATTACGTATACAATCCATTGTCTAACAAAAGATTAAAGTGCCGAATATTCTAAATGCCCATGTTTAATTTAATCTGTATATTCTTCCTTTGGCTTCTTGAATGTTTGATACTGTATGTTTTTATATAATTGGCACATAAAAATAATTGGAAGAATAAAAGCTAGTGGAACTAGTAGACGCTTTTCCTTGTGCAAGTGTTGTAGGTAAAGGATTAATGGAAGAGTTGGCATTGATGGATGGTTGGATTTAAAAAGGGTTGACTTTGCTCAAGTCAGCCAATTTGCACACTGGCCTCATTGTGTGAACATCAATGATTTCAACATGACAACAAATATCATGCTTGTTTTCATAGTTGACTTTATTGTTGTAGCCACTTTTATAATGTTTTAACAATTATTTTACACATGCACTTTAAACTTCTACCAATACATATCACTACTTTACAATATTCTTTACTTATTGGCAAATGGTAATTAACGGACTAAATATGACAAAAGAAAGAGTTGAATTAGGCAATATGTATATTGGCCACTTATAGATTCCCAAAGAGGAAAGTGGAATTTGGTGAAAGTGAGGAAAGAGGTGGATGGTTTGAGTTCTTCCTCTTGATATTTTGCTGAAGATAATTCCAAAGTCAGTTATACCATTCATTATATTTCCTCCTAAAAGATTTAGTAGTCCATTTGAGATAAATAGGTAAACGAATGGGTTTTTCCTGTCCATTTTATTTGAGTAGGAGACGAGTCTTTGCGTCTCGTGGCCCCCTAGACAAGTTGTTCTAGTTTGACTTGTTATTCATTTGCCTAAAAGCACTTTAGTCTTGGAATCCTTTAGATTTGGATTTTGGACTTTTGTGTTTGGTGTTGATAGGAGGAGGCTAAAACCTAGAAGAGGGACTCCATCTTAAAAGAACTCATATTTTAATGTTACTAGCCGGTTAGGCCCATTTCATGCATATGGTTTTGTTTTCCAACTTGAAATTAAACTTTTATGTTTTGTGAGGTGATTTGTAAACTCTTATATTTGATTGGGACACTTTAAAAAGTGCGTTAAATAATTTTACTGTAAATATGAACTGCTTTAAGTGTTTGTACATTAAGTATCTCAATCAAATTTATACGTGTGCCAATCACTTCCTTTTCTATTTACCATATATATTAAACCATATGAATATATGATATTGCAACATACATCAAGTTTTTTTAACCTTATATATATTCTTTCAGCTGTTAAAAAACTAGTTGAGGAACTTATGATAAATATTACTCCCTCCGTCTCAAATTATAAATCCACTTTAATATTTCACAAAGTTTAAGAAAAGTGAGGCCCTTACAATACTAACCAATAAAAATTCAATCTCACCCACTTACAAACATTCTCATTGGTTGAAATTAAAAGTGGACATATAATTTGGGACAACCCAAATTGACAAAATGGACTTATAAAATGGGACGGATGGAGTATCTTCTATATATTCTTTCAGCTTTTTGAATGTTTGATACTATGATTTTCTTTGTTGTACATGAAAAATAAACTGAATTATAACCACTAGTGAGAGAGTGATTGCAGATATTTTTCATTTTCTTTTTCTTTATTCAAGTGTTATATATGGTTAGAAATTAGAATTAATGGGATCGTTGGCAATCATTGATGATGGATGCTTGGATTAAAGAAATGATTGACTTTCTGCAAGTCAACCAATTTGCCAACTCTTTGCGCATGAAAATCATTTCAAGTTTTCAACAACAAAATTATCCTTATATATTAAAGATGGGAAGCAACTCCTATAGCATTATTCATGCTACAGTTGACTAAACAGTAACATGTTTAAAAAATGCGAAAATGGTCCCTAAGGTTAGCTGTAAATCGCATCATTAGTCCCCTGTTACCATTCTTTTGCAAATTTAGTCCTTAATTACAAAAAAATATTTTTTTACGATCGTTTTATTTCGAGTTTAGATTAAACATAATATTCTCGCAGCAACGCGCGGGTGCACCCACTCGTTTTCACTATATATCATGCTTGTTCCATAGTTGACCTTTTTTGTTATAATCACTTCATAAGGTTACAAACACTCGTTTACCAAATTAGCGAGCCTGTATGACATCTCAAAATATAGAATTTGGTATAAAGATTGGTTACTTTTTGTATTTAAAGTTGACTTGTTTGGGTTCTTCCTCTTGGCATGTAGTTTATTTCTTAGTTCCAAGGCCAGCCAGCATTATTACTCGGTCCTAATTTACACTAGTATAGTAGTATTTGCATGGAGTCACAAATGATAATTTAATATATGCCCACTTGAGTTTACTCGTTTTGCATCTTAAAAGCATCTATTTTGACTTTTTATTCACAGGCCTGAACAGAGTACATAATATTGGAATATGCTCTATCCTTCTGGATTTGGACTCTTGTGTTTAGTTGGGAGGTCACAGAGGGAAGACATACTTATCATCTCCAATGTATACATTAGGTGTAGATAAAGCATGTTTGAAGAATATGATTACACCAAAATTTGTGCAACCACAAGGTTAACATGAAATTTTTAGACAAAATCACTATTATCATTAATATTCATATTTGTTTAATTATACCACAATATATATTACTCGGGAGTCGGACATTGTGGTGCTTGACGGTGGTTGAGAGTAGTAAGTATATAGTCAATATTTTGTAAGGTATAAAACTTAATTTTAAATGACTTATATTTTTTAAAATCAAATTGATATAATGTTAACAAGTTATTCCATCAAGACACAATATTTAAAACTCGTAAAACTCGGAATGGGGGAGGTTCACAAATCCGAGTGAACAATATCAAAACAAAAGTTAACCAAAGTATTTGAACTAGAAAAAGAAAGTTTTAAATGCCTGCCAAGCTGATAAGCATGACAAAGCACGAGAGGCTTCGTCTTATTAAAAGAAATAGAATTATTAGAAATAAGATGACGTAACATTTCACTTCCTGGATATGTCCATGTCGTTGGTGCCACATATGTTGACTCGTGAGAAATGCTTGAGGAATAGGAGAAGGTTTCGTGACCGGATAGAGGTCTCCTGTACTATCACATCGGAGAAGCACCTGACGGGTCATGAAATCCTTAATAAAAAAATCAAAATCGTCAAATTCAATGGTAAAATTATTATCACGAATAAACTGACGAGTGAAAATTAAATTTCTGACAATGTTAGAAGTTATCAGTATATTATTAAGGTAGACAAATGCTATTGTCAAGGTTGGTGACGGCTATAGAATAACCATCACCAACAGAGATAGATGAATATATGCATGGCGGAGCCACCTTGTAAGGAGTGGGGGGAAAGGCCCCCAATAAACCTTCACCGGAATAACTATATTAGTAGAGAAAATGGTTAAATTAGATGGAAAGATCGGTTGTACCCTCATCCCCGAAAGTAAAGTGCCCTCTACAAGAGAGAAAATATCTTAAATTGGATATTCAAATTCTTTTACCGGTATCATAAATTAGGAGAGAGTTGTATTAAATATATTATCTATGGAAGGTTGAAGTAAAAGAAGAAGATGAAGACCAAAAAGATATTGGGAAGTGGGTTCTATTAAATATATTATCTAATCAATTTATAGTTACTTTTAATTTGTTATATTTTACTAGTATTAATTTATATTTACTTTTAATTTGTTATTTTTTCCGATACCCCTACACATTATAAATATGTGCTATTGTTTTAGTTCAAAACTAAGTTATAAACTTTATGTTTAAGTTCGGTCCTTCAAAAAAGATTCATATTAACAATTCAAAAAAAAAAAAAAAAAAAAGCATCCATGTTATACAAGTTTATAAATGTCTAATTTATAGAAGAAAATTATAAAGATATAATTAATTTGATGCTATAAGTTTAGTAGTTTTCAGTTTCACATACATTTATATTTAGTTATGTGTTAGTGTCAGTATTTAATACTAGTAAGCAATAATAGACCGGGTAACTTAACAAAATTGCATTATCAACATGGTCTCATTTTGGATACGTCATAACACATTTTTTGTTAATGTTAGTTGCATAAAAGAAGCACTGTTTTATTTTTGTAAAATTAAACCGACCCGACCCGACCATTTTGAATTTTACTATGATTATTTTAACATTTATCGAGTCATTATTATCGCTCGTTGCCTCTTTCGAGTTGATTTCCCGGCTCCGCCACTGAATATATGCACATATAAAAAATATCACTAAGACAATTAACAAAGTTGTTGAGATGAGAACTAGCACTTGTATCCATGTTTCATGCACCGGTAGTGGGGTCTTGTAGTGTTATGGAACTAACGCATGGGGTAAGGACGAAAGGTAGTACCCTGTCCCGAAGCAAATAAATGACCGGGCTGTGCAGTTGCTGTGTTACTATTAATCAATGTTCTAAAAGGCGTGAGGCGTGGCGTGGCGGCACAGCCACGCCTCAAGCCTTACGCGCCTTTGCGAAGCCTTGGCGTTTCTTAAGGCGTGCTTAAGGCGGCAACAAAATATTTATAAATTTATATATTTATACTTTTATATCATTTTGTAAGAGGAATTTCAAATACTAAAGCCCAAATCCTAAATAGCCTAGCCCAAATACGAGGCCCAAGTAGGAATTAAGTTTTGAAATTACGAGACCCAAGAAAGAAATAACCCAAATACTTGAAATTCAAGCCCAAATCCATAAATCCCCTAAATGCTTCTAAAAATGGCGCCACGCCTTAAAAAAAGGCGCGCCTTTGCACGCCTTTTCGCGCCTTATTCCACGCCTTTTAACACGACGCCTAGACCTCACGCCTTGGTCCATTTCGTGGCGTCGAGGCCACGTCTCGCGCCTTGGCGCGCCTTTTAGAACAGTGCTATTAATAACATTACCCATTTGAAGACCTTGCCCCGAACCAGTAGTAACCATGTTACCCGTTTGAGTAGCCTGACCCGATCCAGAAGTGGTATGGAATGCTAGTGGGCTAAAGCCTGGTGGAGAGACAAGTTGTGGTGTTTGACTAGTACTTGAGGCCTGACTCATACCACATTGGGCTAGTAATTCCTGCTGGGCTTGAATTAAAGCCATCATCCGTGAAGGAGTTAAAGTATTTGTAATACTGGCGTGTCCCCCATTCGTATTATTAGTGGGTCGTACTCCATAGCCAAGTTTGACCATAATGACTAATCATACTGTGTCACAGAACTACTACTAACAGTTTGGTTATTAACAATAGGGTGTAAACAAGCCGAGACACGCGAGCTATTCGAGATCAACTCGTAAACTACTCGAAATCGACTTGATATAAACGAGTCGAGCTCGAGCTCGAGCTACTCGAGTACACTTTCGAGTCGAGTTCGAGCTCGAATATACTCAGCTCGTGAGGCTCGCGAGCTCTTATCGAACTTCAATGATATTTACACTCAGCTCGTGATCCTCACTCCCTACAAAAAGGCCGGAGGTCCTTTCTACCTTAGGTAGAACCGGAAGCAGCCTCTCTACCTTAGGTAGGGGTATGGTTGTCTACATCTCAACCTCCCCCATACACCGTGGAAGACGGTATTGGGACCCATAACCCGTGGAAGACGGTATTGGGAGTTACTTTACTTTACTTTACTTACCCTTTCATATACATGTATTTACGTAATTGTCATAAAATTGAGTCGAGTCGAGCTTATTTTTCATCGAGTTCGAGATTTAAATGTGGCAACAATCGAGCTCGAGTCGAGTTTCGAGCTCGAGTTTGAGATGACGAACTGAGCTTGAGCTTGAAATCCAAAGCTCGAACGAGCTCGAGTCGAGTTTCGAGCTCGAGTTTTACTAATCGAGTCGAGCTCGAGCTTGACAGTACTCGACTCTTTTACACCCCTAATTAACATGTTGTGCACGAGAGTTAGGATCCAGGGCCGGTCCTGAGTTTTTGCTACCCTGGGTGAGATGATCAAAAAATGCCCCTATTAATTGTTGCTATAAACGACACGCTACCTTTTAAGGTTTTGATATGCAAACAAACCCGCTTTTCAATAACTAAACTTGGACAACTATTTAGATTACTTACTTTGTAAGGTATTCGCACACTTTGCTAGTTCAACAAGTTTGGTCGGTTACAAAAGCCGGCTGACCTCATAACTAATTCAAAATTTTGAAAATGTAAACGAAAATTGACACTTATAAATATTTAGTAACTTTACTGTGGACAAGACTTGTGTATTCGCATAAAAATAAATACGCCACCAATAGTTTATTAACAAATTACCTATCTTTAAAAAAACCGCGGGTCTTTTTTAAAGGTTCTAAATTTGCATAAATAAACATGGAATTAAATCAAGTTTCTATGAATAGGATGGAGATGAAAAGAATAAAACCAAATTACGAGAATGGACTTTATAGTAAGAGGTTTTACGGGAATAAACCTTTTTACATTTACCAAACTGACCAAATTATCTCACAATCAATCTTTTCACTTTTCATTCGCTCACATCATCGCCTCAAAGCAATAAGATTCGCCCTAGAGTGAGTGAATATTTTTACTCTTAGCATTCAGCTGGGTCCCATTTCTTTTAACCTCAAAAAACTACTAACATTCTTCTAACATACTGTACCAACATGTGCCAACATTGATTTATTTAAATGAAATATTAAATGGTCGCGTGACCACTCTGACAAATCGTATTTCTTTGTATCATCTACAAACAAACACTTGGATTTTTTCAACATTTCCTTTTATTTTATTCCTCATTTCCTCACACGGAGTATACTCCATGTTTCTTTATTCTTTCTTCTCGAACCTCACAAACACTAAACCAAACATTAAATGGACCTCGCCCGTGTATTCACATGAACCTCGCCCAGATCCACACTCCCCTCGGCTCACATGTACCTCGCCCAAAATACTCGCATGGACCTCGACCAAGACAATTTGGACCTCGCCCAAGACAATTCAACTCCATGAATTAACCCCTCTCGCCCAGATCCTCGCCCAAGACAATTTTGACTCGCCCCTCACCTCGCCTAGGCCTCGCCCTAAACCCTTACCTCGCCCAACACATGTATGTTGATAGGCCTCGCCCATCTTTCGCCCAACATTCCTTTTTACACTTTTATACACGTGTACAGTTAGAAACTAATTTAGTAATAGATCTAACGGATAATATCTAAAAAGTTCATTTTCGATAATTTTGTGTGCGAGGTTTATATCCGTAAAGCAGTTGTATAAAGGGTTCATTTAAGTAATTTACTCAAAGAAAAAAAACCAAAAGACCATATGAAGTCAACCACAACCACAAGGACTATTCTTGTAATTCATCCAAAAAGTGATTTCCATTTTAAAGTATTTCTTTTACTGCACACAAGAAGTACTTATATTCCCGAGAAAATTCGTCTTCATTTTTCATCTTCTTCCTCTTCTTTTAACCTGCAATTTCTGCAACTTTCAAGCTTACTCCATGTCCAAATTCGTTTTACTAAACTAGTGGGTTTATTTCGAGCGTACTATAATCACAATAACATTTTTATCAAATTAAAATGATTCATCACACCATAAATTTGATGCCCCCTATTTGTTTGATGCCCTGGGCCGTCGCCCACCCCTAGGGCCGGCCCTGTTAGGATCGTGCACAAACTTACAAGCACCACCAAAATGACAAAAGCCTTTAGAACAATTAAGCATACTGTCCAATTGGATGTCACTACTGAAATGAACCATTAACAACTAACAAGCCCTTCGATTAAAAAAAAAAAAAAAAAAAAAAAAAAACCCGAAGCTCATTCGAGCCGTTGAGAGGATCAAGTGTGTCTGCTGCCATTCCCGCGTCTAGCATTGTTTTCGGCCAAAAGTATAATGGGAGAGGAGGATGACGAGTCGTGTAAATTAGGTTGATACTTGGAGTTTAAGTGCATCTCTTCCGTGGTGATCATAGAGCGAAGTATATTGAGATCCGGGAATGGATCCCGATGAGCAATGATCACGGCAACTTGATCATATTTCTTACTCAACCAAAGAAAGGCATAGGTGACTAGATCATCATTGCTCATGGGAGATCCAAGGTTGGTTAAAACATTGGCGATGGACTCGATCTTCCGAAAGTAGTCTGCATTAATGGTTTGATCGCCAAGTTTAATCATGCCTAGTTCACCCTTCAAAGCAATGGTCTTGGTCCTTTTGTTATCTAAAAATATTTTTTCGAGTAAATACCATGCCTCCTTTGCAGTTTTAGGATCCGCCACAGCAAGGTGATCTTGGAAAACATCGTTAAGAGTTAAAAATATTCACGATTTCATGATCGTGTCTGCCTTTAACCATTCCACATAGAAGGGCTGTAGCAGCTTCGCTCGAGGATTCGCCCTTGATGTGTTTAATAACTTTGTACCCTTCACAAAGATTTTTAAAGAAATAAACCCAAGAAGCATAGTTGAGTTTGTCCATGTCTAGTTTAACGGGTTCAAGAGAATTGATGTTAGTAACGGTTAGCAGCTTCTAGGACGAGGGATAATGTGGGTGTAGTATTGGAGTCTGTCATTGTTTTGGTATGTGTTGAGGATCAGTTAGGGTAGAGAAGAAGGAGAAAATGTATTGTTTGATATTCGATTGAGATTCTAAAAAGTTAGGAAAAAGAAACGTGTTTGTTAAGATTTTTAGGGGGCAAGGCTATCTGGCTTTGGCACCATATTAGAGTGAATAATGGTGCATTTAGTATCCTACTATTAGAATGAGATTATTACTATGAAAGTGATTAAAGAAGTTTATTTAAGATGAGGGGGTCCATCACTATTGTAATTAATGATAAATATAATCAATACTCCATATACATCAAGAGAGCTAGGTATGGATACCAAACGCACCCTATTATTAAACTCATACCTATTGTTATTCATGGCAGCATACCAAACGCATATTAAATGAATTGATTATCTATGCCAATGTTACAATACATAATATACATTTATAAAGAACTAGTACTTATTTGATCATTACCTCTAATATAAGTTTAATCCACTATTTCAAATGAAGCAACAATTTCAGTAGATCCAATTTAATTATTTGCATGTTAAAAAAAATGTGTCATATACTCCGTAATTAAATATTTATAAATTTTCTAAAGTACTTGTTCTTCATCATCAATTTACCCTACTATCAGTACATATACCCATTCTACAATTTTGTTGAACTATACTTGAATATGCATTTTCTAACGAGTTAAAAAGATTGCTAGTAACTGGGCTATTATAACACTCTTTTTCGTAATCCTAATGATGATTTACATTGGTTCTATTTACATATGATTTCAGCATTAAATGCTACTGATAATATGGCTTAACGTTACCTCCAACGAAACAATCACAACTTGAAACTTGACTCGAATGATTACGAACACATCGCGATCACAACCAAAAACTCGAAACTCTAGTTATATCCGACGTGAACCCAAAACCGAGATATGAACCCAAACCAAACTTGACTCCGTTACCATTCCAGATAATGGTTACAGCTATATAATCTTTCGGTGAAAGAACATATTCAAGACGTGCATGAGAATTCATGATCAACCTCAGTCGCGAGCCCTAAACTCGAGCAAAGACGTGTGTCACTCTCTCTTTCTTGCTAGTAGACGTATGATATTAATTTGGTGTTGATTATGAGCTTGTCCTTGTGTTTTGATAATGAAAGTCATGCTTATAGGGTGCGTATCTCACCGAGTAAAATGGGATGAGGAGAAGTGTTTTGAATTGTTCATGTTGTGAGTTGAAACTTGAAAGTGATTAGAGGTTATACGAACGTGGACATCATGACAATGAGTAAAACTAACTCTTCGTAATATACGGGACGTGGAGCGGAATAAATGAATTGACTAAGTTTTAATGATAGTTTAAAGGAAAGAATTTTCTAGTTTAGAGGAAACTAGCGGGGTTGCCCGCGCGTTGCGGCGGGTGTGTTTTGTGTTTTGTATTTTGTCGGTTGTACAGTATAATTAATAATTTTGTTATTTGAAGTATGCATATATTTACTTGGAAGCTAATTTGTTTATATTTACGGTTTTTTTTTTTTTTTTTTTTGGCGTTGCGGTTGAAATTTTTTTTTGTTGTTTGTTTTCTCGGTATGTTTTTTTTTTTTTTTTTAAATAAACAAATTTGTATAAGAAATTTTTTGTGAGTGTATTATTTTTTGTATTTTTTTTTAAAAACAAATTTTCTTAAGGAAATTTATGTAAAAAAAATCTGTACCGAGTACTGTAGCGACGCAAAAAAAAAAGTATTATTTTTTGCATTTTTTTTTCTAAAAACAAATTTTATTCAGGAAATTTACTGTAGCAAATCACTGTAGCACTGTAGCTGCTACAGTGGTTTGACACGTGTCGCGGTGTGGTGAGTTGCCCGCCTTTTATATATATAGTATAATGTTCTAGAAGTGGGATTAGCTTAAAAAACAATTACAAAGCCCATACTAAATATGTCGACTAAGATACTGATGTATCATAGTTTTAGGTGCATGTCTATTTATACTTGCAAGTGTCAGTTGTGATATTATTTTAGTCAACGTAGTGTCACAGTCGTTAGTGGTTATATTGTGACTCGTAGCTAGGATTTTCTTTAGGGTGTGCATATATATATATATATATATATATATATATATATATATATATATATATATATATATATATATAGTGAGGATCATGTGCGAATGTTTTGTTTTAGTGCGGACGTGCGGATAGATCTAGGCCGTCCATTCCAGTTCTGATCTTGACTTTTGTAAAAAAGTCAAGATCTACGCAACTATCACGGTACCAAATCACCATTCAAACGATTTTTTTTTTTTTTTATTTTTTTTTCCTTTTGAGCGATCCTTACTATTGTTGTGTTCTTTACTTTTTTTTTTTTTTATTTTTTTAGATTTTTCTGAGCACTTTTTTTGTTTTTGATTATAAGTGCTACGATGATATTTAGGATATTATGAGTCTTACCGTGATATTAACGATTTTACTTAAAAAGTTACGGCGATATTAGTAAAAAAACTTAATATCACTGTTTTTTTTATTACGATATTAAAAAAAAGTTACGGAGATATTAAAAAAATTAACTTTGATATTAAGAAAACATGATAGTTACGGAGATATTAACAATTTTTATTAAGAAAAAGTTTTTATGATATTAAAAAGTTATTGTGATATTAAATTTTTAATTAAAAAAAAAGTTTATGTGATATCAGAATCTGATTTTGACATTTTTACAAAAGTCAAGATCTGATCTTGACTTTGGCAAGATCAGATCTTGACTTTTGTAAAAAAGTCAAAATCATACGCTAATATCACAATACCTTTAACGATGAAAATTATTTTTTTTGAATTTTTTTTCAGCGATTTATAATTATTTGTTGTTCTCTTTATTTTTTTAATTTTTTCAGAATTTTTTGAATTTTTTTCAATAAAAAAATCTACTGTGATATTAACGATTTTTAAAAAAGTCGAGATATTTACGATAATGCCACTCCGCTTTTTTCAGATGGTTGACTAGATGGAGGGCTGAGATTCGTCCGTACATCCGCACTAAAATCAAAAAATGTACCGGATCCCTTCCCTATATATATATATATATATATATATATATATATATATATATATATATATATATATATATATATATATATATATATATATATATATATATATATACATACACTAGCAGGGTCCCTGCGCGATGCAGCTGCGGACACCATGTAATTTAATTTTTTCGACTAATAATTTATTTTATTTGTACGTTTTTTGGCAATAGTTTTACTGATTAGTTTTTATGGCAAAAGTTTGATGAAATTTTGCTTAGTTTGTATTATTTTATTATTTTATTATATATATATATATATATATATATATATATATATATATATATATATATATATATATATATATATATATATATATATATATATATATATATATATATATAGACACACTAGCAGGGTCCCCGCGCAATGCAGCTGCGGACACCCTGTAATTTAATTTTTTCGGCTAATAATTTATTTTATTTGTATGTTTTTTGGCAATAGTTTTACTGATTAGTTTTTATGGCAAAAGTTTGATGAAATTTTACTTAGTTTGTATTATTATTATTATTATTATTATTATTATTATTATTATTATTATTATTATTATTATTATTATTATTTTAGTAGTTTGCTTGTTTGTACAATATGTGAACACATTTTAGTTTACTATGTCATTTTTGACAATAAATTTACGGATATCAAAAATTTCGTTTAGCTCGTGTCCGTTCGGGCTCGAGCCTGTTGGCTTGTGTCCGTTCGAGCTCGAGCCGTTTGACCCGTGCTCGTTCGGGGTCGAGCCCATTGCCCGTTTGGGCTTGAATATTTGTATAATATGCTTTATTATTTGTATTAGTGACATTTAATGCAGGAATTGTATTTAAGTTGGTTGTACAATATGCTTGATAATTTGTATTTCTTATGCAACGGGTGTTTTAATAAGTGCATTAATTGTATTTATTTACCAGTTAATTAATTTTATTTAACATACATAATGATTTATTTATTGTATTTAATGTTAGTATTAATTGTATGCTGGAATTAAATATTAGGGAAATTTCTATAAGTACCATTTGTGTTTGAATCACTTGTACTTTAAGCTTATTAACTTGTAAGGCTTAATTTTAAGTATTCTAATATTAGAAGGCCTTCCTCCAATTATAATATAGTATGATTCGCAGAATTTGGTGGTTATTAATATAGTAAGTACTAGCTTATAAACCCGTGATAAATCACGGGTAGCTAATAGTAACTATTTGTACAACACAAATAAAAATTAAACGTGCAAATGAGAGTAAAAATAAATTACTTGTGGGACATAATTAGAAAGCAAATGTGGTAGTTAAATGAAAATGATTGAGATGCATAAATATATGATTAAATTACCTCAAATGGAAGTAACTGAATAACATAAAAATTTATAAATATCCTAATTGTCGTTTGAAACGACGTCATAAATTGTCGTTTGGACCATGGGCTAATTTTGGGGCGTGCCTTCTTGGCTTATCCGAATTGCAAAACACCCCCTCAAAGTTTAATAGATCACAACATTAGCTCTTAAACTCAATACTTTCATAATTTAACATCCTTTTGAGTTTAAGATTATAACAAATTAACCCCTTAACTCACTCAATGATACTTTTCTACTCCTTTTAATTCAGTGTACTCCTTTTACATCATTTTCTTATTATTGCTAACACGTATTTTTTAAAAAGCATATTATTATTAGAACTGTATTTCTAGCTACAAAATGAACGGTCTTTCATTCGCACAACTTTATATTTTAATATCCTTTAAGGCTAGCATTATAAAAAAAAATTAACCCTAAAGTCATTAAACTTTATATTTTAACTCTTTTAGACCATTTTCTTTAACACTTTATTAAGAAGACATATGCCGTTTTTAAGAGCTTCTTTCTTTCTAGGGATCATTTGTTGTTGCACCTTATTCTGAAGCGCGGGTCACTTCCACCTCGTTTACAATAATTAGTGATCACGAACTAACAACACTTGTGTATACTGACCAAATAAGAACTTCAATTCAATGGCATTATAATAGAACATAAAAATATGAGAAACTAAATAAGAACACAAATATTGTGATGAGCAAACATACTAACATATAAACAACATTAAATAATGTGATCATTAATTGCAACATTTTAAATACCCAACTGGAAACGTATACATCCTCGATCGATTCTTATTTTCAGTAAATATATGTATCTATATGACATTATAACCAAGAAAAATGCACATTAAGTCCAATCAAATCTCGCTAAGATATAACAATTTGGTTTACCTATTGTATAATACCAAGCGTTAAAAAAACATGAGTTTGCATGCACTTTCATCACTTCTTAATTACTTTCGGTCCTTAATATACTAAGACATTTTAGAAAGAATAGAAGGCCATGTTCGCATGGAGCAACTAAGATTGCGTTTAGTAACTGAAAAATTTTCTTAGTTTTAATTTTTTTTGTTTTCTTGAGAATGGGAGAGCTATTCTTTCTCTAGAGAACACTTGAAAACATGTTTAGACGGGGTTTTCTAAAATGGTAAACATATGGAGAACTCATAAAATGAGTTTTCTAAAACTTAGTTATAAACTTGAAAAATAGGTTTTCCATTTTTCCAAGAAAACTTTTAGAAAAATCGAATTTGAACACGTTTTCTATTTTCTTAAGTTTTCTAGGAAAATCTTTCTTGAAAGGAGAGGAGTTTTCGATCATTACTAAACACGTTGTAAAGGATGCCATGCAACCACATACATGACAATAGTGGGTTTGTAATATAAATGCATGGAGTTAGTCTAAATGATGTATGAAAAAACTAAATTAAGTAAATATCTGTATATAATAAGAAACTGCGGCTACGAACTTTCAAATAATGAAAAATCCTTCTTGGGACTTCATCAACTTCATCAAACTCATCAAAGACCTGTAAATGGTGCAAATCATCAAAAACCTTATTAAAAAAAATAATAAAAAAATAAAAAATAAAAAAAATCCCCTTATATTACTAAAGAAATTTAAGCATAGTTGAACAAAATTCATTGATACAAAGTTACAAACCCCATACCGGCCATTTCATGACATGCAATTTGTAACACGTACAAAAATGAGAAAAAGAAAATCCTTGGAAAAAATAAATACACAAGAAAAACAAAATTAAACTTAAAAAGAAAACCCCAAAGCCTTACAACGCAAACCTTAGAGCATCCACTATGATAAACCTTTACAAAGGTTTATAATTATGCCACATCACAAATACATAAACCTTTTAGATTTATAAACCTATTTTCACTATAGATAAACTTGTTAAAGCTTTATAAATATATAACAAAACTCAATGCATTAAATTATGAAAAGGTCTAAGATATTGGACCTCTTCATGCCATGTAAGCATGAAATATATGTCTACTATGGTTAATAATATTATGGACCTCTTCATTTTTTTATAAACCCTTTTATAAACCATCATAGTGGATGCCCTTAGTTTCAAAGTAAAAACTTTCATTTGAAAAATTAAATACAGGAAGACAAAGTTATTACATCACAAGATATTTATGCATTCAATTCAATAAGATAGTAGAACACAGCCGAAAAGATTAAAATTGAAACAAAATTAGGAGTGGTTAATGGAAAGCGTTAATTGTTTTTGAATATAACTTCCATAGTTAATAGCTCTTTTACGGAGAAAGTTATACAAGATAGTAACTGTCATCATTAATTGCGAGTTTAAATTTTGAACAACAACTTTCCTTTTAACTTTGAAAAGTCAAATTTCATCCTATGTGGCATTTACATGTGGCATTTGTGATGTGGCAGCCCATCCACGTGGATTAAATGATTTGTCAAGTTTTCAAAAAAACTTTCGTTTATTATATACTAGCTTATAGACCCGTGGTAACCCACGGGTTTTTAGATGAGATCGTGCAAAAAAACAAAATTAGTGTGTGTAAACAAAGTAAGCAAAAACCGCAAAGTAAACAGGATGAATCATTTATTCGAAAGGAATATCAACTAATAAGTCAATGATAGTATAGAGTACAATGCTTGTAACTAAGAATATAAAAAACGGCCATGCACGCGTGCTCCAATCATGATAATGTAGATGAAAAGCAAATATTGACAGCCTTGGTAAGGCAATGAGCATTTGCTAATAACCTAATAAGTATAAGAAGAAAGTGTAAGTAAAACTTTTTATGTGATTGATAATATATGTAAAATCAAGAAAACAACATAAATCACATCATATTCCGTACATACCTCTCGCTACGTGATGTAGTATTAAATTAGTAACCTCGATAAAACTAATAACCTCTCGATAAATCACATCATATTCTGTACATACCTCTCGCTACGTGATGTAGTATTAAATTAGTAACCTCGATAAAACTAATAACCTCTCGATAAATCACATCATATTCCACATGTTTTTAAATAATGTTGATATTAAATAATGCATAGTTTGCACAAAAGATGCATATAAAAAACTGGGTAACATGATATTAGATCCTCTCGTGAATAAACCAAATTGACTCAATTTTGTTAAATGTTCATCAGGTGGATTACAAATTTTTATATATCCTAACCAAATTAGATGTGACACCAAAAGGTTCTTGTAACTTGTAAGTTGCCGAGGAGTTGCTAGGTACTATCCGAGTGGTCCAAGAGAAGGTATAAGAAGAGACCTGCACACACTTAAATACGATGATATCAATTGTCAACCCATATATTTTGATGAAATATATTGTGCTAAATTTTTGTTAGAAATAATAAGACATACGAAATATGAAAATGAGATAAACGAAAACAACGAACGTCAACATGTTTCATTAATGTATAAAAGAATTAATGAGATAAAACGTGAATTATTCGACAATCAATTGAGTTTGTAACAATTAAAAGAATAGACGTCCATGCATTGTAGTCTACAAATTTGATGGTCTTGAATAGCAAATGACGTCTATGAGTACTAATCAATATAATAGCCAATGTTCATTCAGTGTACACCCTATTCCATAGAAACCCTTTAAACAACCACATGTAGTTGTCCGTGTGTGAATACCGGCTTTTGTAAAGCTAAACAAAAGTTATGTCTTTATAATAAGTATTTAGCTCTACTAATCCTTTAAAGCATAGAACCCAAGCAATTCCAACTTCTGCAAATAAAAATAAGAAATTTTTAAAATGGATACTAAAAATAGTAATTAAGTTACACAAAGACGCATAAAAGAAGGTTAACAAAATAAAGAAGATTGTGATTATTTTATGAATCAACATACAATCATGTTTCACATCCATTTAATGTTTTTGCTAATTAAGTTTTGAACATATCTCCTCGCATAAAAAGAGTAAAAATAAGGTAAAAGCAAAATAAATAAAATAAAAAACAATACATATACAACTTCTCAGTAATTCTTGCACTCTGTATTCACTCGTTGGCAATTAGCATATTTTATTCAACTCTAAAAAAAAAGATACAACACATAGATAGGCATAGTCGTCAAGTAAAGAGTGTAAGTGTATAACATATACAGAAAAGCTCAATGTGATCATCAATTTAACCACACCAAATACCAACCACTCATAATGAGATTCATTTCTCAATAATGCGTATTTTTAAGTTTCACCATTCAGGAAGAAAAATAAAAAGTAATTAAAACTTTATAAACATGAATTTTTTACACGCTTATAATGTCAAATCAACATCACAAACTCTGCCTCCAAAAAACCATCGATAAACTAACCTTAATGCTCTACCACTAAAAGTATAAAGCTATTTCTCTAATTATTTGAATTGTGACAAGCATCCCTTCGCTTCTTGACTTACACTGCTCTCTTCTTGGTTCCATATCAATCCTCTTATATTTCTTTATAAAACACAAACTTTTCTCGCTCGAATCAACCTATACCAAGGTTCCAATCATGTCGGTTATGCACTCCACGTCCACCAAGCCCGTCAATAACTTCTGACATTGATATGATATCCACTTGAAGTCTCTGCATCATGAAAAATACACACACAAGAGGAGATATTCATGGAGACACCAAAATATTGATATTAGTTACCCATTGATCTGATAAAATGTTTGCAAGAGGAGATATTCATGGAGATCACCAAAAGTTACCCGTTTGACCCGTTTATCAACTTGCCCATTTGCTACGCCTAACCATAACTTACCCACCAAAACATGGAGCCATTTATGGATTTTTTGCAACCATATCATCTACAAATTCCATAGAATACCAAACACCCGCCTATGAGATATGTGGTCTTTATTCAACTAAATCAATTTAGATGACTTTTGACCCATATAAGGTTTTATGCATTTGGATACACTTTAGATGACTTTTGACCCATATGACCTCTTTTCTTTCTAGCTAAATCTTTATTCAACTCAATCAATTTCATTCGTCAGAGATAAAACATAACTCTAATCAACTCATCTATAAAAAAATATGGGTCCAAATTGCGACCTCTAAATGAGTAAACGATCTTATTGTTTATGGAAAAAGGTGAAAAGTGAATATATACCTGAACCGATGATGCACAGTTAGGAGCCCAACCACGTTATCACCTAAAATATGGAAATTTATATACGTTAGGCTGTTGGCAAACCTCATGTGCAGGTGGACTGATGTGATAGATGCATAAATTGTGTAGTAGTAAAGAAGCTGCTTCGAGACAGAACAAAAACTTTGATTTTGTAAAATGGTGCTTGGAAATGCTCTTTGATGTCGTAAAAGGGTGTTTGGACTTGTTGTTTGCTGTCATAAAAGGGGTCTTGCAAAAGCAAACCAATCAAAACACCTGAATCTGACCGAACCTCGTCTGAACCCGTTAAAAAAATATTTCAAGTTCAGACATGTTTAACAAATGTGTTTTGATCCATTACGTAGTATGACCCGTGTACCCTGTTTTGACCAACGCACCATTAACTCACCATTGCAGAACATGCTAAAGATACCAAGTCCACTTTATTTTCCTGAAATGATTATAGTATATCAAGCCAAATATACATAGTAAATGCGTATATACACGATTATAATGTCATGATTTTTGTAAAATCTTAGTTAAAATACATTAAAAGATAATAATATATTCACTTCTTTAGAAGTCTTGCTGTCAATTATTCTCGAAAATATCAAATCATTAATATGACTAAAATTACTCTTAAATTTCACGTTTAATGTAGTTTCTAATTTCATTACTTATATTATACATGTAGCACCAATTCATACTTATAAATAGTCTTAAATTTCACTTGATGAGTCTTACTTCAACAATTGAATGTCAAAACATAAACCTCATTTTTTGCTAAAACCTAACTTTAAGATAAAAAATAAAAACCATATGATCAATAAACCATAAAGTTTTGCTTACCATTTTGAGGTTTTTTTTTTCTTTTTTTTTTTCTTTTCCTAGATAAAATGCCTTTACCTCTGAAAGTGGCACTATGCTTCAGTTTACATACACATACATCTGCATCACACATTCAATCCATTCACAGTTTCCGTACACAGACACCAACTGTCTGTAATGAATTTATGTTTAAAATGCCTTTACCTCTGAAAGTGGCACTATGCTTCAGTTTACGTACATATACACCTGCATCACACATTCAATCCATTCGCAGTTTCAGTACACAGACACCAGCTGTCTGTAATGAATTTATGTATAAAATTATTATGTAAACCAAAAGCAAATATCATAACTCAAATCATTACAAAGTTTTGTCCTCACCTGAGGACGAAGGCCTTATGCTCCCAGTTTTGCTTAAAGAATATGTGATGTCGTTTGCTCAGGTTGCACGCTCTGCGAATAAGCCCCCATTAGTGAAAGAGCTATGGCTATTGCATGATACCCATAAGCATTCTGTAACATGGAAACCAAATTTTACCACTCACAGGTTGTAACTTACATTGGTGTACATTTCCACATCTGTTACAACTTCTATAACATGGTTTATTGATTGGTTTGCTTTTGAGAATGGGGAATTCAATGATCACTTGCAGAGTTTGGATTTAAAGAAGATAAAATAACCCCTGTTATGACCATCGTACCACATGCCAACGTACTATTAACTCACCATTGAACCATTGCACCACATGCCACGCCTACCAAGTTTATGCACGTATGTACTATAACTGATATGACTTGCGTAACTTCGAAGTAATATTTTTCATACCTTGTAGATGACGTAAGAAAAAGGCTCGACAATGCTATAGGGAAGGACACGTACTTTCTACAATAGTTTGTGAGCCAGCAGCAAAAAGTGTTTATATGAGAAATATGTAATGAAATATTTGAATGACGAAAGATTTGAAGTAAGTAGAGTAAGCACCTAAGCAAAGTTACCGTTCCAAATAGCCTTTAAGGCTTTCTTGCTTCCTCACACATACAAAGATCTGCAATTCATTTCCATATATCAAAGCCAAAGCATTCTTAACCCTTGCAACCTGAATACCAAACAGCCAGCATAAGCAATTTCAATTGTGGATTCAAAGCAGCCTCTATAAGCATTTTTCAATAAGCAATACAACAACCCTTATAAGTAGTTCTTCATCAATCAGCCTCTATAAAATTTATAACATAATCAATTGAAATATATCATGTATATTTGTATCTGAACACATATAACTTCACACGGCTAAAAATCAGTTCAGGAAGATAAATTTGTATCTTGTTCAATGATTGGCCTTGGCTGTTAAATTGTTAGGCGAGCGCATATCATTGTCATTAATAGACCATTGATCATTTAAATTACATGGCGATGTTTCTCTTTTACGATTTTTCATACATATGAGCTGAAATTTAGTATAACAAATGTTTCAAATTTGAAGTAAGAAAAACATATGTGAAAATGAAAATAAAGACTGCATAGGACATCATCATCAAAACAATGCAACATAATCAGTAGTGTTGAAAAAAATAGGAATACAATCATATACGATAGTATAATAGTACCTGAACTTGTGAAATTCAAAGCCCTTCAGAAGAAATTATGAAAGCTAAAACAAAACAAAGCAAACACATAAAGTGAGATGAAACGATCAATTTAGCAAGAACATGACTTTATGAACAGAGAATGCCACACAAAAAAAAAAATGGTTTGCACATTCGAAAGTTAGTACTTGAACTTTAACTAATACATCATACATACACTTTGATTTGAATCTTATATTCATGCTGAACTTCATGAACATTCATTATTACATGTGTCCTTGGCAAGTGAGTGGTAAACCACTCTTTAATGTATTTGTGGTCTACTTGTTTATGACGTTCGTCGTCTTAATTTGGAAAAGCTCCTGTAGAAAACAAAGAAAAACAAAAAAAAGGAATTACAAACCACAACGAAATAGATTTTAACAAACATAAAGTAACTTTGTTTTGATTTTCCATTACAACCTTGGTAAAAAAAAAATTTGGGGATGCTATATCTGAGAAATTAAAATCCCGTAAGCTATAAATTTGAATAAATTTTCTACAATAAAGAATTTGTTGTAAAATCATTCATGAGGTTATGCATGTATGTGATCCTAACCTATAGAACCTATTGTCTAATAAAACAAAATTTTAGAAAGAACTAATTTTTTGATAGACTGCTTATTACATCAATTTCTGCAAGTAAGGCTTGTAAAGATCAATGAAACGGTTTATTTAGACCCTTTTTAAAACTATGTTTTTAACAACCCTTTTAGAATTACAATTGTTTATGAAAGACAGTGAAAGTAGTCATTTATGAAATCTAATTGTACCCTTTGCCCCTACAATTTCACTCCTGTACACATCAAAAATGCTAATTTAGAGTTGAAAGAAACATTTATATAATATTGTACAACATAGAAGTGTCCCCTCAAAGGCTTGTCTTAACTTCTAATTCAGTTAAATTTAAGTACATAAGCAGACAATCTAAACACCCTTTATTTAAGTTTTGGACTAATGTAATCACAAACACTTGGTGTGCCTAATGTAATCAAAGGCAATATTCACATCATAAGAATAAATATTTTAACTTTATATTGTCCATGACATTCATTCATCGTTGTTTATGAAAACATTAATACCTAAAATGCAAACAAAAAACTTGAAAGCAATATTAGATATGTTGTTTTAAAACACCTTCTTTTTTACAGTAAGAAATGATAATCTTTTACTAAAAGTAAAAAACATGAAAACAAAAATGAGATGTCCTTTTGATTAGTCAAAACTCGGATTAAAACAAACATGAAAAGCTTCATAAGTGTTCTTGGAAGGAGAAACGTTACCACAAAACTCAGACCGAGACATGAAAACCTGCACAATTTAACAAATGATCCCAAAACCGGACAAAAAAAACACAAAATAAATCACAACAAATATAAAAGTCTGATATACGAACCTGGAAAAGGATAATCAAGTAAGAAACTCATCAACGTGATTTTCCCCATTTTTTAGGGTTTTGATAAAACACAATTAAATTGAACATAATCAAAGGATAACATAAAAGAAACCAAATAACAAAAGAACTTACAAATTATGCAACATATGTGATTAAGATCTAAACCCAAAACAGAATTTCACTGGTATCAAGATCAAACCCAATTTTATGGTATGGCCAGCGGCAATAAAACTGGCATCGATTCGAGTTGTTAGGGTTGATGATAATGATTGAATCAAAGTTATAAACAAAAAATGGTAACTTATTTTTGGATGCTTTTTTGAATGCGATGTCATTAATTGATGAATTGAACTGCCCGATTTGAATTTGAATGATAAAGATGAATCGGCATTTAATAGTGATTTGTAACTGAATCATTTACATTAAATGGTGAATTGAAAGTGAAAATTGAAAGCCGATTATATCAAAGCGTATAGAGGAAGAATGAAGTGTTTTAAGGAGTGTGCAGTGAAGATGTACATTCCATAAATAACGACCCCCTCTCCATCAAGACACGTCATATAATTAATTGCAGGGGCTGCTTTAATGGGTGGTACAAAACTCTATTTTATTAGAATACATAGATATAGATATAGATTGATCTAGAGTTTTATTATGGAGCTATAAGCCAACCATCATATCTCTCTGTATATTCCGAATGTAATGAAGCCGAATCATCGAAACAGCCAATCAATGACGAATCCTTTTATTCTGCCAATAAAGTTGAATCCAAATGACCTTCTGATCCCAATCCTACTCGGGTTACCACTAATTAATCTCCCTTCGTCTGTTCAAATCTATATCTAAACGCTGGTTATCTCTTAGCCCGTATTATGTAATTTGTAGTTTGTAATGGGCTCTAGCCCATAATCTAGAATAGTCGGTATATGGTTATTTATGTACAATGTATCATCAGTTGTCAATCAATGAAAACCAAATATTCTCCCTATCATAATGTCATCTATTAGTAGAATATGGTATCAGGCCATATTACGTCCTAAAATACGTCATCGTCTTCAAACAGAAAACCCTAAACTCACTATCCATAACTTGTTATCAGGTTAACAAGATCCTAAATATATTGTTGATTTGTACTTAGGTTCATATATAGATCCCCAAGTTATTTGTTGCGTGTACTTTGGTTCACATGCTTGATATTTTTACTATTGCATCAATTCTTTCCACTGTTCCATAATACCCATCGTACAAACCCCAAACTCACCTTTCTTTACAAGCCCTAAACAGTTGCAATACATAAAACCATGACTAGATCAATTACCCCGCCATCCATTCCACTTTCAGAAAAGCTTTCCGCAGTCACTCATCACCATCTTCTTTCGAGGGTTCCCGTCAAACTTGACCTTGACGATTGGAACTATGGCTCGTGGGAATTCTTTTTTGAGCAATTGTGTTCTAGTAACGAGGTTGATAAGTTTATACATTGGATATATACCGATTCATCCTCTAGCTCCACCCCCTCATTCACTCATGAAGAATTCAAGGTGGATAAAATTTTTCTCTCCTGGATATTTACCACTCTTTCCAACTCGCTTCAACGATGATTAGTTGTGGCACGTCCCAAAACTGCCAAAGAGACATAGGATATTCTCACCACAATTGTCAAAGACAATAAGCGCTCACGTACCAATGCATTAAAAGAGGAATTAAGGTCCATTTGTCTTGGCGATCAAAGCATGGAAGCATACTTTGGGAAACTCGAATCTATTGCTACCATTCTAGCAAGCCTCGACTCTTCCATCCTGGACGAAGACTTGGTTCATTATGCCCTTCGAGGCCTAACTGAAAAGTATGACCAAGTTTGTGGCATCAAGCACCATAAGGATACTTTTCTCGATTTCAAGTCAGCTTGTTCCATGCTTATTACCGAGGAGATGCGGTTGAAATCCAAGTCTACTTCTCTTCCCGTGGATGCTTCGTCTTCATCTCCATTTATCCTAATGGCCGACAAAGGTATTGCTCGTAATCCATCTAACCCACAATTTAAATCATGGAAACCGTGTATTAATTTTGCAAAAGGGACGTGTCGATTTGGAACGAGATGTAAATTTGTTCATGACACCAATTCTAAACCTAATGTGCATACTGTAGACACAGTGGGAACCAATAATACTAAGGAAATTGTTTTAAAGTTGGGAAAACTTGGTATAATTGGGCAACAAAACCATGCAACTCATGCACCTCGTGTAACACCACACTACAAGAAACAGGAGAACAGGCGTCGACGGGTTTCCCGTCGACAATATGTCGACGGCATTATGCACTAAACGACAAAAAAAAAAGGCTTGACCGAGCCCCACTGCGTTGAATTTTTCATACTCGTATTTTCCCGTCGACATGTCGACGGGAAAATTTCAACATATTTTTTTGACCTCAATAATTCACCAAAAATGGGCGCGAAATTTACCCGCTAATATATTCCTGATGAGTGCTCAAACACTCATAATTTTTGGTCTAATCTGAACTGCAAAACATACAAAAACACTCAGTAATGCATCAAAATACTGAAAATATTTCAAAATTGTGTTTTATATGTTTTAGATGCAAAATGAGTAAAAACAGATGAAAAACGTATAAAGTTTGCAAAATTGGCAGTTTCAGTCCCTCAACTTTCATAAAATTACAAAACTAGTCCCTGGATATTCAAAATATGGAAAATTATCACCAAAGGTCATTTTGAAATCATAAGTTGTCATATTTAGTCCTTTGGTGAAAAATTGGAAAAGTTTTAGAAATTTACAGTTTGGTCCCTGGAGTTTCAGATTTTGGCAGATTTGGTCCCTGGTGGGATATTTTTGGATGGAAAACCATTTTTTATCCTTGGAAGTTTAAAAATATTCAATATGGATCCTTGGATAAAAGTTTTTCACAAAATGGCAAGAATGGTCCCTTAACTTTGAAAAATGCCATTTTTAGTCCCCGGGAATTTTGAAAAATGGTAAAATGAAAATTTGGTCCTTGTGTTATTGGTTCTTGGCAAATTACACCCTTGTGGGTACTTTGGGCAATGTCCATTTTCAGTTCCCAAGTTTTCCAAAAATACATAATTGGTCCTTGTGTATTACTAAAACCAAACGGACCCTTAAAACTATTATAACCCAAAAACCAAATCTAGCCCACTCACCCCTTTGTTATTTCACCCAGCCCACCAAGCCCAAACAAATTCAGCCCACTCCCATTTTAATAATCCCTGCTCGTTGACCAGTCAACCCCCAACCCCCATTTACTGTTCATCTCTAACCTCCCAACACACCCCTAATTACCTGTAATTATGTCTTCCCCCTCCTCACCTTCTCCACTAACTATCATTAAATTTTCACCTACACCCATACATCCCCCCTCCTCATTTAATACTTCACCAGAAACACTCAACCTACCCAATCCCATATTTCCCGCCAAAACCCCATTTGAACGGTTGAGATCATTTAAGCCCATTCAACGGTTTAGGAGCGTGTGGGAAGGATAAAGTATCACTCCAGGACCTATAAAGATAAAGAAAAAGAGAAGAATAGAGTTGTCAATGTTTCTAGACCATTTCGTAGTGTAAACCTTTAATTTCTGTTGTAAACTTTCAAATTCAGTCTTAAATTCAAGTTGTATCAAGCCTTTAAGTTAATGAAAAGATTTCAGTAGTTTCTCAGTTTCAAATCTCAAGTATAAATTCAGTTTTTGGCAACTTTAAGTGAAATTGATAATTTTGCTTAACCTTGTGAATTGTTGTTGTTTCTTGTTCCATCTAACTCAATTCAGTTCCCTTGTAATCTGTTTGCAGCATAAGTTCCATTTTTAGTGCTCTTGTTTAGTTTACATAAAATACTAATAATTCATAAAAAATAGTTAGAAAATAAAAAAAAATAGTGCATAAGGAGGATTGAAGCAGTGGACAAGGAAGATTTTGGATTTTTATGGTTTAGAACCTCAGAGGGAGGTGTTAGGGTACATTTGGATCCTTGGTTCCATGAACTAAGCATGATTGCAATGTAAGCTTTCTCTCAGTTTTAGTTTCCATATTTCTTGTATTTTGTCATTTTTAGTGGTGATAGTTCCATCTGTGTTTATTTGTGCTTACTTAATCATTATTGATCATTATAAAACAGTTCCACAGTTTAAATTGTTCATTTGCTTTATAAATCTTTAAATCAGTAGAAAATAGGGTTGTTTGGCATTAGTTGTTTAAGGAGCTTAATGTAGTTTTGGTTGATGTTTACTGTTTGTATAACTCAGGCATAGTTGTCTTAGTCCATTTTAACCTTTAAACCTTGTGTGTTTTCAACAAAAAGTCAAAAATCTCCTCATATTCCATGACAGTTAACTGTCATGGATTCTAAGTTCCAAATCCATCCATAGTAGTCTATTGCATGTTTATATAACCTTATATCATCTTAGTGTAGCTTAATATATCATATTTCATCAGATTTGATCATTCAAAGTTGGATAAAGTCAACTTGTGAGTTCTTGTGAAAAAGTCAAAATTGTGCACATCAGATTTTTCCAAAAGTTTGAGCAATTATTTTGAATTTTGTGATTGATCTCTTGGCCTGAAACTTGTTTTTAATTGTTGTCTACCAGTTCAATTTTAGATTTCCATCAACCTTTGATTTTTGCAATTTTTCTGTTGGGCCCCACACCCTGCCAAAGTCACTTGCAGGGCAAGGTTCACCCCTACACACAGATAAGCAGTCCAACAGCCCTACTTTCCTTGCCCCTCATGTACTCAGTAGTGGGTCCCACTGAGAGCTTATTGGCTTTTTGAAAATCCAATAAGCTCTTCTCTTAGTCTCTGGGCTTACCTTGGGTTTTGAACCTCATTTGCTAGGGCTGCTTTACCCCTAAAGCTTGTCCCTTTTTCTGTTTGCTGTTTGGTTTGTGGATTGCTTATTCAGCTTATTAGCTTATTCTGGGTACCAATCTAGTTTCTCTAGCTTATTACATGTTCCTTAAGCTTGTTTGAACTTAAATCATCACCTGGTTCTCAGCTCTAAGCCTAATTCAAGCTTATAGCTTTGACAGTTGACCAAAGTCAACTGTCAAGCTATTAAGCACTTGTAGTGCTTATTCTTGAGCTTATTGCCAAGTGCCTTTGTTAAAGTTTCATTTTTTAGTGTTTAAATAGTTTTGTAAAGAAAAAAAAATCAGATAAAGCCAAATTTACCTAAAGTGATAGCTTCTATTTAAGAAGCTTATTGCTTAAGTGCTTATTTCCCTTAAGCACTTTCTGTTTTTATAATTTTCTTAAGTCCCTGTAGTTGTAAAATAATTTCTGTAAATTTTTCATATTTTTCTCTTTTAATTTAGTATTTTTAATAATTAATATTAGTTTTTATTAATTAATAATTAGTTAATAATTAATAGTAATTATTTAAATAGTCTTAAAAATATATTTTCTGTTTTAAAATTAGTTTTATATTATTTTAGATTTTTCCAAATTTATTTTTCATATTTTTAGTGTAATTTCATAATTAGTTATAATTTAAGTTAATTTAAATAATTAATAAGTAATTAATAAATAGTATTTAATTAATAATAATTAATTAAATAGTGTAAAAATTAATTTTAATTTTCTAAAAAGTTTATTTTATTATTAGGATTGTAAAAATGTAATTTTCATATCCGTAGGTATTTTATTTCCTTAAAACTCGCGTTTTATTTTGTACGTTCACGTAACTGTAATCTGAACGTACACGTTTTTAGGTTTTAAACGTTTCTGGTTTTTCTTATTGCACAGTCTTGTTCATATAGCTTATTTAAGCTATTTCATTATAGATTCCTTAGTTTAACCAATCTCAAACCCCTTTTCCATCCAAATTCACCCGATCACAATTCGTTTTATAACCATCCACATCTCGTCGGGACATACGACCCGGGGAAACCCTATACTTCCGCGGAGCATTGACTCTGAGCAGTTTGACCTTGTTGACCATCACTGGTCAGTTTAGGTTGACCGTTTGGAGCCAATCAATTCCCGTCGACAAGTCGACGAGAATATATTAATCACGTTTTTTCCCACAATTAACGTGTGATTAAGGATAATAATTATTTGTTTTGAGAATCCCGTCGACATGTCGACGGGAGGATATTACTAAATTATAAATATTTTTAATAAATGGGTGAAATATCGGGCGGGATTTTTTCCCGCGTTCTATTTCCCGTCGACATGTCGACGGGAATATCTCTTCAAAAATCAGGCTATATATATCCTCACAAATACATTCCCGTCTCATTTTTTACCTATATACATTCTCACAAAATTATTTCCGTCTCATTTTACACATCTCACAAATAAGTCAATCGTCAATTCTTACAAGACATACATGACTTGGCGTGGTTGTACAGTTGAAGAGGAGTACTCAAAAATCTTGTCACACGAGCTCCTCTTTAATGAAGTTATGTTAACTTTTGGTCATGCAGTTTATGAGGAATATGGTTCTTTTAAGAACGTTGAACCGTGGATAAGAGACAAGATTATCGAATGGTGTTGGAAAAAGTCGTACTACAAAGAGTACATGGACGAGCTAGATGCTGCTGAAGCTCAAGCTGCTGCTGAAGCTCAAGTTGTTGCTGTTGGAGGTGACGACGAAGCTGAAAGTACGTTGGAAACCAAACTTGATAATCTGGGAAATAGGGTCACAAATCTTGAAGCTACGTGACTCCTCCCAAACCAACCAGTCAAGTGTGTGCAGTTGATAGGTCCACCTGGGAGAAAAATTCAAGTATTAAAATCCGTGGAAGTATAGGGAAATCCCCGAGTAATTAAGTCCCAACGAGATTGAAATTGTATTTATAAACGTTTTTGGGAATAAATGGTACTGAGGACAGTAACCAAAGATTAAGTGGGTTTGAGTTACACTACCGATATTATTTCGATAATAATATAAAACAAGTACAATAAACAGCTATGTATACACGTAAACTGAAATGTAAACAAATACGTATGCGTACTGAGAAAAAGGTGAGTTTTAAGGAAAAATAAACTATAGGGGTTAAAAATGAAAATTCTATAAACTTAAACTTAAAAGAAAATTAAATTAAAAAGAAAATTATTTTTTTGATTATTTTATCACTTAATATTAATTATTTAATTAAAAACTATTTAACTATTTAATTAAAACTAATTTAAATTAACCTAAAAAATGATAAAGACTACAAATTAAACTAAAAATTTGCAAAACTATTTTCTAAAACTTAAAATGAACTTGAAGAAAGTATAAAAAATAAAAATAAATATTTTTGTCTTTTTATGATTTTTTATTAATTACAAACTAATTATCTTCATTAAACTAAATAAACTATTTTAAATTACTAAAAATACTTAAATAACTTAGAAAATTATAGAAAAATTTATAAAACTAATTAACCATCACATGAATCCTAAAAAATTATAAAATTATTCTAAAAATTATAGTTAGGCTAATTTACTAATTAATTACTTATTTATTAATTAAAATCTAATTAACTAAATTTAATTAAGAAAAATAGGAAATGAACAGTAGCAATCAGAAAAATATTTTCTAAAAATACCTAATGGTTTATAAAACTTTTAAAAAATATAAAAAGATATTGTTATTAAATAAAAATTATTAAAACTATTTAATTACCTAATATTACTTAATTATTAATTAAACTAGTATTAATTAAAATAAATATTATTTGAACAGTAAAAATTATGAAAAAATTACAGAAAGTAAATTAAGTAATAAAAAGCCTAGGAAAAATAAGCTGAGGTCAACAGCTTATCAAGATAAGCTGTAATAAGCTAAACGGTTTAAATAAGCTTATTACACAAAAACTACCTTAAGTATATTATTTGTGGAGACTTAAACGGAACTGGTGCCCCAGAGCATATGGAAGGGGTGTGTGTACTTATGCATGTTACTATCCAAGAGGTCCCAGGTTCGACTCCACACACACCCAATTTTTTTGCAAATATTTATTTTTTTGATTTTCTTTTTACACACCTATTAAATAAGCAAAAATAAGAAACTTTAAAAAAAGAAAACTTTTTATAACAGCCAAATAAGCTCTGTATGAGCTTATTTGCTTAACAGTTGGCTTAAAAAGCCAAACTTGGATTTTGAAGTGAAATAAGCTATGAATAAGCTACAAAATGGAAACCTAGGGTATTTTAAGCTACAAGTAATTGAGATACACCTAAAATAAGCTAAAGCATTTAAATAAGCACAAGGAATAAGTCAAAAAGCTCAAATAAGCAAAACCAAGCAAAACTGAATACCAAACACTCCACAAGGCCAACTGCAGGCCTGAGTGGGACCCACAAATAAGCTCAGGGGTCTAAAATGAAACTTAAGTAATCAAGTCCACCTGGGTGGCTTCCCAATAAGCTAAAAAGCAAACCCTAAGGTCCACTAATAAGCACTTGAGAAGCTTTTGAAATTTGGTGGAAATCAAGCATATCCTGAGGGTACTCAATATATGTTGAGAAAATGGACAAAGAAAAGCCTTTTGCAGGCTTATCAAATAAGCTTGAAAGTGCAAAATAAGCACTGGATTGTTGAGTCAGCTGAGTGAGCTTCTCAAAAAGCCAAGTATCATACACTGGGTCCCACAAATAAGCTTTTGGTGAGCTTATGAAAGTAGCTGAGTACACTGAGTCACCCGGTTAACTAGGTGGTATGGGACAAAGGACAAGCTGCTTGCAGGCTTATCACACAAGCTTGCAAACCAAAATAAAGCTTGGAATCCTAGAGTTTGGTGGTTGGGCTTTCCAATAATCCAAACCACACAAGCTAAGGTCCACAATTGAGCTCAGAATGAGCTTGTGAATACAAGTAGTTGCAACAAACTCCCCTGGTGCAGGGGAGGTTTTTGCTCAAAGGGCCAATTTTAAGACTACTTATTAATAAGCAAATGGCCACCAAATTCAGATTTTCTTTTTGATTCTGATTCCCAAGCTAATGAACTTCTCAAATCAACAATTTTGGGCAAATTGCAAGCCATCAACGGTTTTGAGATATCTTTACCAAGAGCCGTTTGCTCCTGGATTAGCCAATCCTTATGTGGGTTAGACATGGCGGACTGATAACCATTAATTGCATTTCTAAGTGTGAAAAAAATTTTAAATTTTGATCAAATGAGGGTGCTTGATGGAACATGTGTTTTGAATTCGTGAGAATCCCCCCCACACTTAGAAATGAATATTGTCCTCAATATTCAAAATACCGGGTGTTAAACCGACACTTAGAACATAAGAAGGAAATACTAGTAACCTTTATTTTAGTCTATGTACATTTTTTTTTGGATATATACAACATGTGGGGCATCTCCCCCACACTAGGGTGGTACACACGGGTGAAAACCCTTGTTCAGCTACTGTTTTTGATTACCGAGTCGCTAGCTTGACTCGACCTCGAATTGATTTGTTCATGAGGAAGCTACTGTTTTTGTTAACCGAGTCGCTAGCTTGACTCAACCCCGAATTTATTGGTCCATGGGGAAAGTTTGGAGATCCGGGACAACCATTGGTTGTATGTCCCCTCCAAAATAGTGTTTTAACTGATGGCCATTCACTTTAAAGTTGGAACCGTCAGGTTGAGCTAACTCAACAGTTCCATATGGAAATACTCTTGTTACAGTAAATGGCCCAGATCAACGAGTTTTAAGCTTTCCTGAGAATATCTTCAATCGTGAATTGAAGAGAAGGACTCTGTCACCGATGTTGAAAACACGGTTTTTAATTTTTGAGTCGTGGATCTTCTTGGTTTTTTCCTTGTAAATCAAAGAATTCTCCTAAGCTTGATCACGAAGTTCGTTTAATTCGTTTAGTTGAACCTTGCGGTGATCACCCGCTGTGTGAAGGTCGAAATTTGCATGTTTTAAAGCCCAGTAAGCCTTATGTTCTAATTCGATCGGAAGATGACATGCTTTCCCATACACTAGCTTATATGGAGTACACCCGATGGGTGTTTTGTAAGCAGTGCAGAAAGCCCATAATGCATCATCCAGCTTATCCGACCTAGAGGCACGGTTTTCTCCCACCGTTCTCTCCAGAATTCTCTTAATACCCCGATTCGAGACCTCCACCTGCCCACTTGTTTGTGGGTAGTATGCTGTAGAAAGACGGTGAGTTACACCATATTTCAGCATCACTCTTGCAAATTGTTCATTGCAGAAGTGTGTGCCACGATCACTGATAATGGCACGAGGAGTCCCGAATCTGGAAAAGAGAGATTTCAAAAAGTTAACGACTACTCGGGCATCATTGGTGGGTAAAGCTTTTGCTTCAACCCATTTTGACAGATAGTCGACAGCCACGAGTATGTATTTATTCCCTCGTGAAGACGGGAATGGCCCCATGAAATCAATGCCCCACATATCAAATATTTCACAGACTTGGATTGCGTTTTGTGGCATCTCATTCTTTTTGGAAATATTCCCGTGACGCTGGCAAGCCTCACAGGTTTTGATATGTTCATGGGCGTCTTTATAGATCGTGGGCCAAAAGAATCCCGAATCAAACACCTTTTTGGCGGTGTAGTTTGGGTTATGATGTCCCTCCGTGGGTCCATCGTGACAAGCTTTGAGAATTTCCATGGCTTCTTGGCCATGGACACACCGTCGGATGACTTGATCCGCACATATTTTGAACAAGTAGGGGTCGTCCCAGAAGTAATGTTTTACATCTTTAAAGAATTTTCTTTTCTGTTGGGACCACATCCCTTTCACAACGAAATTTCCCGCATGGTAATTTGCAAAGTCGGCAAACCATGGGGTAGTAGTATCATCCAGGATAGAGATTAGATTTAGAGTCTCCAGAGGAAAAGTTTCATTAATTTCTTTTCTCTCGAGAATATCCTGATGAGGATTCTCTAACCGGGACAAGTGATCAGCAGTAAGGTTCTCTGCTCCTTTTTTTTTTTTTTTTTTTTTTTTTTTTTTTTTTTTTTTTTTTTATCTCTTATGAGTATATCGAATTCCTGAAGGAGCAGGACCCAACGGAGCAGTCTTGGCTTTGCGTCCTGTTTAGTGAACAGGTATTTCAAAGCCGAGTGGTCCGTGTACACCACGCATTTGGTTAAGATTAAGTAAGGTCTAAATTTCTCAAAGGCATATACCACAGCTAATAATTCTTTTTCTGTGGTGGTATAGTGCGTTTGAGCTTCACTCATGGTCTTACTTGCGTAGTGTATTGGCTGAAAATGTTTTGTTTTGCGTTGCCCCAGAACTGCACCAATAGCGAAGTCACTAGCATCGCACATAAGTTCGAAGGGTAAGTCCCAGTTGGGGGCAACAAGGATCGGTGCCTCGGTAAGCCTTTTCTTTAAAGTTAAAAAAGCTTCGATGCACTCGAGGTAAAAGATGAAAGGAGCATCCTTTTCAAGAAGATGAGTCATGGGCCAGGCTATTTTGGAGAAATCCTGAATGAATCTCCGATAGAACCCGGCATGGCCGAGGAAACTCCTTATTCCTTTAACAGTGGTGGGATGAGGTAGTTTAGCTATAACATCAATTTTGGCCTTATCGACCTCAATCCCACTTTTTGAAATTTTATGGCCGAGGACAATGCCCTCCTTAACCATAAAATGGCTTTTCTCCCAGTTTAGACAAAGATTAGTGTTTTCACAACGTTGAAGCATCTTTTCTAAATGGGAGAGGCATGAGTCGAAAGAATTCCCGATGACTGAGAAGTCATCCATGAATACCTCCATGGTTTTCCCGATCATGTCGTGGAAAATAGCCATCATGCACCTCTGGAAAGTGCCCGGAGCATTGCATAACCCAAAAGGCATGCGACGATAGGCAAATGTCCCGTAAGGGCATGTGAAGGTAGTCTTCTCTTGATCCTGTGGATCAATGGGAATCTGGAAGTAACCCGAGAAGCCGTCGAGGAAGCAATAATACTCATTCCCCGCTAGTCTCTCGAGCATTTGATCCATAAAGGGCAGAGGAAAATGGTCTGTTGGGAATTATACTAACAGTTACCACGGCTAGTGAAGATGTTACAACTGCAGAAGATTGTACTTGCAGTGGAAACTCATTTACCACTGCAAGAACATATATTACCACTGCTTATTAGATAACTGTTAGGAAACGTGTTTAGATAAATATAGAATAGATCTTGTGTATATCTTATTCTATTAGCATTATACTTATCTTGTAGAAGAGGACTCCTTGTGCTATAAAAAGGAGATCCTAGATTATCAGCTGATATATACGTTTCTAGAGCTTTAAGGTGTAACCCTAGTGATATCAAGATCACTCGTATTATTATCATTAATAATATTGGAGCTAATAGTTTGTTTACATATATTATTCTTGTTCATATACAACTGTCTTACTCACAATCAAACTTCTAAGTGTTAATAAGTAGATTCCGCATACTTAGTGATATAATTCAAAGTATCAATCTAACACAAGTTCAAGGTATTCAGATCCATCAAATGGTAACAGAGCCAGGCTTTGATACTTTGATTTAGAAGACTCAAGTTCACTCAGAAGAATCAATGGAGACAGAAACCAGTAACTCAAACATTGCTGCTAAGCTTCCAAAGCTTAAGTTGAATGACTTTGAGATGTGGAGGCTAATGATAGAACAATTCTTTATGGTCCAAGACTACACACTCTGGGAGATCATTTTGGTTGGAAATTCTTTCAAACCAAGTTCTACTTCAGAGATGATTGGTGGCAAGGAAGTAATTAAGGTCAACACTGAACCTGTTACTAATGATGAAAGACTTCAGTTGAAGAATGATCTCAAGGCCAGAGGTTTGTTGCTGATGACACTTCCCAGAGACCAAGTTCTAGCATTCAGCAAGTACAAGACTGCAAAGACTCTTTTTGATGAGATCTGTGAAGTTTTTGCTGGTAATGATTCCACCAAGAAGACTCAAAAGACCTTGCTGAAGCAGACTTATGAAAACTTTGGTTCATCAAGGAATGAATCTCTTGATAGCATCTTCACAAGGCTACAAAAGATTGTTACTCAACTTACTATTTTTGGAATTGAGGTGGAAAGGGAAGACCTCAATCTAAAGTTCTTAAGAAGCTTACCCTCTGAGTTTGGAACCAATGTTGCTGTGTGGGAAGATAAGCCAGAGTTGGAGACCATGAAACTTAATGACTTGTACAATAACTTCAAAGTTATTGAACAAAGATTGAAGAAAGCTGGCAAAATAAGCTCAAGTTCAGGAAGTGTAGCACTCATATCATCATCTCTTGATGATAGTTCAGATGAAGAAAGTGATAGTGATGATGAAAGTGCTAACATTGTTGTTTCCATTGGTAGTGGAAGTGTTTCCACTGGTAGCTCAAAGAGACAGATTGCAGGGCTTAGTGATACTACTTTTTATGCCTTTATATCAAGTCAAGTGGGTGGTTCAATCCTCAATCATAAGGATCTGGATCAAATTGATGAAGATGATATGGAGGAGATGGACATTAAATGGCAAGTGGCATTACTAAGCTTAAGGACAAAGAAGTTTTAGAAGAAGACTGGAAGAAAGATCAACATCAGTGGCAATGAAACAGTAGGTTTTGACAAAAAGAAGGTGGAGTGCTACAATTGTCATAAGAAGGGGCACTTTGCCAGGGAGTGTAGGAAGCCAAGGAAGTCTGACAACAGGTCAACTTGGTACAAGCAGGACAAGAAGAAGGAACCTACTACTGATGAGCCAAAGGGGCTATTGGCTATTGATGGAGTGAGCTTTGATTGGAGCTTTATGACTAAGGAAGAGGAAGATGATTCAGAGTCTGCAATGGTTGCTACAGAGCTTGCACTAATGGATTTTTCTGACTCTGAGGTACAAACTGATAACGCTTGTTCTAAATCTTGTAAGGCCTTAAAAGAGTATGAGAAACTTAAAGCACAATTTAATGAGCAACACATAGAGTTAACTCATACTAATTATAACTTAGCAAATCATAAAAGAGGCCTAGGAGTTTTAGAAACTCAATTAGAGCATTATAGGGCAAATGAATCTAAGTTCAATGATGATATTGCAGTATTAAGAAGAGACTTAGATTATCAGGTTGCTGTTAATAAGGTTCTTAGAGAAGAACTAGAAAAGGTTAAAGTGGCTAGTGAGAATATAATGATAACTAAGCAAACACTGGATCATCAATCCAAGTGTATTGATAAAATTTGGGAAGCCCAAGTTGTGAGCAAAGCCAAATCAGGAATTGGATACAAAACAGTTCCACCACCTCTAAGAGGTGTTCCATCACCTCCTGGCATTGACTTAGCTCACACAGGTTTAGAAGAATTCCAGGAACCACCTATGACCTATGGACCAAAGTTTGTTAAACCAGTTGAAATTGAAAAGGTTCAGGTTGAGGTTGATGTATTTGATAGTGCTAGTGACTCATCTCTTAAAGATGATAATTTGAATGTTGAGTCTAAGCCTAGTGTTCCTGAGAATGTTAAAGTGGAGATTAAAAGAAGTATTCCTGATGTAGTCAAAGAGAAGCCTAGGTCATAACCTAATTTCACTAGGCCCACTACTAGATATGCAGAGATGTACAGAAGTAGATCACCAACTCCTATAGGCAATATGAGGAGTTGGAATCATGTTAAATCTAGGCAATTTGGTAGTGACTTTGTGTTCAATAACAAACCCTGTCATATATGTGGTAGCTTTGACCATTTGGCTTATAGCTGTACCTACCACTTGGGAAGAAGGGAAGTGTTTGGGAATACAAGGGTGAATGGACAAAATGCTAATAACCTAACTCACCCAAATCCACTTAGCAAGATGATTCCCAGGTCTGTTTTGCTTCATTCTGGCATTAAACCAATTTCCACTGTTAGACCAACATTTGCCACTGCCAGAAATAAAAACAGAGTTTACCCCAAGTCCCCTGTTACTACTTTTGTTAAATCTACTCAAACAGGGAAAAAGACCAATTTTGAAAAGAAAGTTAACAATAATAAGAAGTGGGTACCTAAAGTTTCAAAATCAGCAGTTTCCACTGCTAAGCCAGCAGTTACCACTGCAAGGCCAAAGGTTACCACTGGTGGGTCTGTTAACAAGAAAAGGGTAAATATGAGAAATGCTGTTAAGGCCTCAGCATGTTGGGAATGGAAACCAAAAGGAAACATTACCTCAAACAATCCCAATGGTGTATCAATGACCTTTGATAGATATAATTATATTGATACACGAGGCAGATCCAAGTCATTTGTGGCTTGGGTCCCCAAAAGGAACTAATTCCTTTATTTTGTATGCAGGGACATTCAAAGACTACAAATGATCAAGGATATTCAGATAGTGGATGTTCCAGGCACATGACTGGCAATAAGTCCTATCTTTCAGACTTTCAACCTTATGATGGACAATTTGTCAGCTTTGGAGGAGGAATTGGTGGCAAAGTTTCTGGCAAAGGAACAATCAAGGCTGGAAACATTGATTTTCAAGATGTGCAGTATGTGAAAGAACTCAAGTACAACCTCTTTAGTGTGTCACAGATGTGTGACAAGAAGCATAGAGTTCTTTTCACAGAAGATGAATGCTATATCTTATCTAAGGATTATAAGCTCCCTGATGAAAGTGATGTTTTGCTTAAAATCCCTAGAAAAGGAAATCTATATAGCATTGACATGAAGAACATGGTGGCTAATAATGATGTTACTTGCTTGCTTGCTAAAGCCACCTTGGATGAATCAATGCTTTGGCATAGAAGATTGGGTCATGTTAACTTCAAGACCATCAACAAGATTGTGAAAGATGGACTTGTCAAAGGTCTACCAGAGAAAAGATTTGAAAATGACCAGACTTGTGTTGCCTGTCTCAAAGGAAAGTAACACAGAGCTTCATGCAAGACCAAGGCATTCAATTCAATCAATCATCCACTCTTTATGCTGCATATGGACTTGTTTGGTCCTACCTCTGTGAGCAGCATCAATTTGAAGAAGTATTGTCTAGTTGTGACTGATGATTTCAGTAGATTCACATGGGTTTTATTTTTGAGTACCAAGGATGAAACCACATGCATTCTTAAGACATTCATCACTCAAGTTGAAAATCAATTTGAAAAGAAAATCAAGATCATCAGGTGTGACAATGGGACAGAGTTCAAGAATAAAGTTATGGATGATTTCTGCAGAGACAAAGGTATTAAAAGAGAATTTAGTGTTGCAAGAACTCCTCAACAAAATGGAGTTGCAGAAAGAAGAAACAAAACACTAATTGAGGCTGCTAGAACCATGTTAGCTGATTCAAAGCTTCCAGTGACTTTTTGGGCTGAAGCAGTTAACACTGCTTGTTACATTCAAAACAGAGTTTTAGTGGTCAAAACAAAGAACAAGACACCTTATGAGTTGTTCAGAGGAAGGCCTCCTACTTTGGAGTTTATGAGGCCATTTGGGTGTCATGTTACCATTCTCAATACCATTGATCATCTGGGTAAATTTGAAGAAAAGTCAGATGAAGGCTTCTTTGTTGGATACTCTATGGTTAGCAAGGCTTTTAGAGTATACAATTTAAGAACAAAGAAGATTGAAGAGAACTTGCATGTTCAGTTCCTTGAAAATAAAGCAAACATGGCAGGTTCAGGACCAGATTGGCTATTTGATCTTGAAACATTATCAAATACAATGAATTATATACCTCTCACTTCAAGCACTGGAGACAAAGATCTTGGAGATTCAGAAGAATTCATTGATGAAGATGAAGCTTGCAAAGATGATGAAGATCAAATTGTTATGCCACTTTGGGACTTTGTTGATAATTCTGAAAAGCCAAGTGATGCAGTTGATGTGAATAAAGATATTCCTACTAGCAATGGTAACTCCATTTCCACTACTACACCAAAAGTTTCCATTGTCAGCCCAAATGTGGAACATACTTCTCAGGAATCACCAAGTGATGATGTAGAGATCTCAAACATGCCTACAACATATGATATTCCTAACACATCACAGTCTTCAATTCACAAAGTGCATTTACTTGATAATGTTATTGGTGAACTTCAATTAGGTGTGAAGACTAGAAGACAGACAAAGAAATATGATATTCATGGGTTCATAAGTGAAGTGTATGAGTCCAAGAAACATAGTAAGAAGAATGAGTGTTTGTTCTTCTGTTTTCTCTCACAGGTGGAGCCTAAGAATGTTTATATGGCTCTAGGAGAATCTAGCTGGGTTGAAGCTATGCAAGAAGAGTTGCTGCAGTTTAAACTTCAAAAGTTATGGGTTCTTTGTGACTTGCCTGATGGTATGAAGGTCATTGGTACTAAATGGGTTTTCAGAAACAAGAAAGATGAAAGAGGAATTGTAATCAGGAACAAAGCTAGATTGGTTGCTCAAGGATACACTCAAGAGGAGGGTATTGATTATGAAGAAGTGTTTGCTCCTGTTGCAAGGATTGAGGCTATTAGATTGTTTTTAGCCTATGCATCATTTATGGGCTTTACAGTCTATCAAATGGATGTTAAGAGTGCCTTTCTGTATGGAACTATTGATGAGGAGGTATATGTCTCTCAACCTCCAGGCTTTGAAGATCCTCAACACCCAAATAAAGTTTACAAAGTGGTTAAGGCTCTTTATGGCTTACATCAGGCTCCAAGGAAGTGGTATGAAACCTTAGCAAATTACTTGTTGAATAATGGGTTTCATAGAGGCAAGATTGATCAAACTTTGTTCATCAAGAAAGACAAGGGTGATATCCTACTTGTACAAGTATATGTTGACGATATTATCTTTGGGTCTACTAAACAAGAGATGTGCAAAGAGTTTGAGAAGCTGATGAAGGATGAATTTCAAATGAGTTCTATGGGAGAACTTACATTCTTTTTGGGGCTGCAAGTACAACAGAGTAAGGAAGGCATATTTATCAGTCAAGACAAATATGTGGCTGAGATTATTAAGAAGTTCAGGTTTACTGATGCAAAATCTTCAAATACCCCTGCTGACAAGACCACTCACTTATTGTTGAAGAATGCTAGTGGTGCTAATGTTGATGTCCACACTTACAGATCTATGATTGGTTCTTTGATGTATCTTACTTCATCAAGACCAGACAATATGTTTGCTGTATGTGCTTGTGCAAGATTTCAAGTGACTCCAAAGACATCACATATGACATCAATGGAAAAGATTTTTAGATACTTGAAGACTTATCCTAATCTAGGATTATGGTATCCAAGAGACTCTCCTATGGAATTGATCACATACTCAGATAGTGACTATGCTGGTGCAAGTTTGGATAGAAGATCAACTACTGGAGGATGTCAATTTCTTGGATGTAGATTGGTGTCATGGCAGTGCAAGAAGCAAACTATGGTTGCTACTTCAACCACTGAAGCAGAATATGTTGCAGCTGCTAGTTGTTGTACTCAGATCCTTTGGCTTCAGAATCAATTATTGGATTATGGGTACAATTTCAAGAACACCATTATCTATATAGACAATAGTAGTACCTTATGCATTATTAAAAATCCTGTGCAACACACTAAAACTAAACATATTGAAATTAGACATCACTTTATTAGAGATTGTTTTGAGAAAAAGCTTATTAATGTTGTCAAAATTCATACTGATGACAATTATGCTGATTTATTAACAAAAGGGCTTGATGTGAGTAGGTTTCAATACTTGGTAACAGGTATTGGAATGCTAAATCCATAAATGTTTGATGTCTAATACTTTTCAGTGTTGCAGAATACTTTTTAGGTACTAATATTGTTTATATTGTATGTATGGTTTTCTACTAATTTGTATGCAGAGTTATAAAAAGCACAGTGGAAATAAACATACAACAGTGGAAAGATTGGTGATAATAGCAAGAACAAAAGAGTACTTTTATTGATCATTAAGAAGAGTACATCACAACCATCAACAAAACATTCTCACCATTACAGAAAACCATCACATAAGACATGAACCTACAACCTAACACCTACTCCATAGGTTTCTTTCCTTTTCCCTCATACTGATGCTTGCCCTTGGAAATTTTCTTTCTCTTGTCATCAAAAGAGAGTTGTTTCCTTGGACAAGCAAGTCCCAGAACTTGCTTGGGAGGCCTTGGTGCTTGGGTAGGCTTCTCAACAGCAGGCCACTTCATGTTGCTTATGGCAGTCTTCAATGCTGTGGTGAGGGCTTTTGGAAGCTCTTTGGAAAGATCAAAGGTTGGATCATTCTCATCATCAGAGGATGAACTTGAATAGAACTCCAAAGATAGAGCAGGAGAAGCTTCAGTCTTTTTGTTTGGCTTGTTGGAAGCTGTGGAAGTGGTTGCACTTGGTGGGAAGTAATCACTTCATCCTGTTGAAAGATCCTCTGAGTTTGAACAATAGCTGATTTCCTCATCAGAAGAATCATCAGAAGATATATACACTATTGGGAACCAGCTCATTGTGTTAATTAAGGGTTTGTGTTGTTGAAGGTGTTTGTTGATGAGAGATAAAAGTTTTGAGCCCCCTTTTATAGGCAAAGTCAAGGTCGAATTATAATTAATGAAGAATATTTACTCTTACCTGTTTTGGTAGGTTGGAGGAGTAAATTTGGTTATTATCGAGTTGACTTTTGGAAGATATTTTTGTGAATAGTAACTTGGTTAAAAAGTTACTTTGGGTTAATTATTATGGGTTAAGTTGAAAGTTACTTTGGTTTGCAGCATCCAACCCATATTATTGGAGTCATTGGAGTAATAAGGTGTGTATCATAGACACACAACAAATGGTTATTGATTCACCATGTTTAATCCACATAAGAATCAACTAGTCCAGAGCAAACGGCTACTGGTAAAGACTTATCAAATCCGTTTATGGTTGATAGTTTACCAAAAACTAGGTTATCAACTCACCATACATCCAAGTGATCAAGAGTTGGCTAGTCCATAGCAAACGGCTCATGGTAAAGACATATCAAATCCGTTGATAGCTGGTAGTTTGCTAAAAACTATGATAAGAGCAGCAAATTCTAATGTTTTATTTACCACTGCTCTTTGATATGTTGTGAAAATTTTACCACTGCTAGTTCATTAATTACCACTGCAAGAGTAATTTTTCCACTGATGAACTAGCCGTTACACCTGTTGTGTCAGTAATCCAATTTTTTCTAGCCATTGTAAAAATAACCGTCTTTCCTTATTAATAGGGTAAAATCTTCTGTGAATTATCTACTTACTTATTTTAAATTATTCTTTTTCCAAAGATAATTCTTTCTAAAGATAATTCACATTGCGTAACCTCCTCAAACCCTATTAGTATAAATTGATCATCACACGGCTTGCCTTTTATCTTGATTACTAACACTTTTATTCTCTTTTTCACAAATATCATGGCGATTCTAAAATTTGTCGAGGAGCACAACCAAGTGGCCTACTTACAAAAGTCAAACGAGAAGAGTGGCCCTGTTTTTCATCAGATTGTGGATTTTCTAAACACAACTCATATAAGGTATGCCTTAACTATTAATCCCACAATCTATGTCTCTCATATCAAACAGTTCTGGAACACTGTGGAGTCCATAACTCTTGAACAGGGAGACACACAAGAATCTATGGATGCTCTAAGAGCCACAGTTGATGGGGTAACTATTGATGTTACTGAGTCATCCTTGAGGAGAATTCTCCAATTGGATGATCTCAATGGTATCATGACATTACCTAATTCAGAAATTTTCACTAATATTGCTTTGATGGGGTATGATACATCTGAACAAAAAGTTACTTTCAGAAAAGGATGTTTTTGTCCCCATTGGAGATTTTTAATTCACACTCTTCTACATTGCCTAAGTCCTAAGAAAATATCTTATGAACAATTTGCATCAACCATGGCTTATCCTTTGGTTTGTTTGGCAACAGATAGGACTTTCAATTTTTCAAAATTTATTTTCAATAATATGAAAGGCAATGTAAAGAGTCAATATAATTTTTTGATGTATCCAAGGTTTGTGCAAGCAGTGTTAAATGAGTTTCAACTGCACCCTCATAATAGAATTTATGAACCTTCCTCTCTTAAGCCAAAAGTTTTTCAAAACATGTGTAAGGCTTCAGATCTTTGGAATGGGGAGGTTCATCCACTTTTTCCTCAAATGCTTGCTAAAATTGCTCAAGTACAGGGTGAAGATGCAACCATCCCAGTTGTATCCCAACACACACCCACTATTGTTGTTCCACAAATTCAACATACCCCTGCTGTAACTCACACTTATGGGAGAAGGTCTAAACAGCCAACTTCTCTCATCTCAACATTGCATGTTGCTGAACCTTTTGGTTTAGGAACAAGCAGTGGTGGTTCAAGGCTTAATCCTAGTCCAACTAGGGAAGAGCCTGAATCAATGCCTCATGATTCACCTCTCCCAGCAGATTACACAGTTGGAAGTGATGAAGGCAGTGTGCAACAAACTGAATTGATGGACATTTGTACCAAATTAGTCAAGCAGGTTCAAGCTCTGGAGAAAGATCTGACACAGACCAAAGAACAACATGCCACAGAGCTGAATAAATTGAAGGCTGAGATTCAAAGATTGCAGAATGAAGTTGAGAATCTCAAGAAGCAAAGACCTCAAGTTGTGTTATCTTCATCATCTTCACCTCAGGATGAGTTTTCTGCAAGTTCTACTAAAGTTTTGGGAGATTCTTCCAAACAGGGGAGGAAAATAGATGCAGAGCTTAAGGGGAGGAGTAAAAATTTTGAAAAAGACTTTGCTGAGCTCAATGATTCTGATAATGCTCAAGCAAAAGATGATGTTGCTGAGACTGAGGGGAGGAAATTGGATCTTGAAGATATGGATGCTGATGCTGGTTTTAACTTTGATGATTTAGTTGGAACTGCACAACCAATTTCCACTGAAGCAGAACAAGTTCCCACTGATCAACCAATGACCACTGCAAGTGAAAATGTTCCCACTGCTACTCAAGAAATTACCACTGCAGAGGAAGAAGCTGCCAGAATAAGATTAGTCAAAGGAAAAGCTATTGTGATTGCTTCAGATCAAGAACAAACAAGAAAGATTTCTAAGGAAGAACAAACTCAGATTGCTTTTGATGCAAGATTGGCAGAGCAATAGCAAGAAGTAGAGAATGAAAGAAAAAGAAAGCTAGAGGAAGATGAAGTTGCTAGTTTTATGGAAGCAACCAGGTTGGATAAACTTGAAGCTGTTATGGCAGAACCTATTTCAAGTGTCTCACCAACTGTTATACATGAGAAACCTCCATTATTCACTTATGTGCCTACAGAAGAAGAGATTGAATATTTGATTAACAATGATCAAATAATCAGGAAGAAGGCCATTGAACTTATTGCAAATACAACCTTAAATGAAGAACAAAGGTCTGCTCAACTTAAAGATTTCATTCAAATGAAGAATCAGCAGGCTCTTGATGAAATCATTGGGGATGTTAGAAAAGGTCAAAAGAAGCCTAGAAAGCTTACAAATGCACAGATTATTGCTGAGATGAAGACTTTTTGTTGCCATGTTGGAAACATGAAGATGGCTCAATTCAAAGGAATGTCACATGAACAGGTTGAAGGTATTTACTACAGAATCAAAAGACAAGATAGTAAATTCATTCCAATGGATCAAGAACCAATAGTTATGAAGACAAAAAGGACTGGAGTGAGTCTTGAATCAAAAGATGCAAAGAAGTTGAAGACTCAGAAATCATCTCAAGCAACAGAAGGTCCTAGCAAGTTGACTGAAGAGCAAGTTACAAACATGTTGTTCATAGAGACTGATGTACTTAACATTGAACCTCTACAAGCAAAATATCCAGTTGTTAGTTGGGAGATCTTTTCTGATAGTTTTGGTGTTGCTTGGAAGATCATCAGAACTGGAAGTGTCACAAACATTTGCAGAGACTTTGAAGATATTGTTAGATGTTGTGATAGAGAAGATTTGGATACTTTGTGGAGGATTGTTCAAGATCAGTTTAAAAAGGATGAACTTGTTGATGTCAAGGCTAAGGAGTTATGGGTTCACTTCAGAAGATTATATGAACCTGACCCAAGTGATAGATATTGGAGATTTGAAGCTCATGGTACAAGAACTTTGTGGAAATTCTATGATTAAAGTTCTGTGCATCATGTTTCTACTCAAGATGGAGTTGATGTCTTTATGCTGGCTGAGAAAGAATATCCATTGAGAGCTGGAGTACTGACAGTGATGTTGTCAGAGAAGCTTAGGTGCTGGGAAAGAACTGAAGTCATAGATGATTTGCTACAAAGGATTTATGATCAAAGTGTGAGAGCTGATAAAGCGTTAAGAAGAAAAAGATAAGTGTTTGGAAGAATTCCCATATCCTCATGTTTACTGAATACTTGAAGAAACTTATTGATTTATGTATTAATCATAAGTTAGGGGAGGATTGTTGGGAATTATACTAACAGTTACCACGGCTAGTGAAGATGTTACAACTGCAGAAGATTGTACTTGCAGTGGAAACTCATTTACCACTGCAAGAACATATATTACCACTGCTTATTAGATAAATGTTAGGAAACGTGTTTAGATAAATATAGAATAGATCTTGTGTATATCTTATTCTATTAGCATTATACTTATCTTGTAGAAGAGGACTCCTTGTGCTATAAAAGGAGATCCTAGATTATCAGCTGATATATACGTTTCTAGAGCTTCAAGGTGTAACCCTAGTGATATCAAGATCACTCGTATTATTATCATTAATAATATTGGAGCTAATAGTTTGTTTACATATATTATTTTTGTTCATATACAACTGTCTTACTCACAATCAAACTTCTAAGTGTTACTAAGTAGATTCCGCATACTTAGTGATATAATTCAAAGTATCAATCTAACACAAGTTCAAGGTGTTCAGATCCATCATGGTCCTTGCGGGTGGCTTCGTTAAGCTTTCTGTAATCGATACATACTCGCCACCCTGTAACCAAACGAGTTGGTATCAACTCGTTATCCTCATTTGTGACAACCGTGATGCCACCCTTTTTTGGAACACAATGTATTGGGCTAACCCAAGGACTGTCTGATATAGGGTAAATCAATCCCGCATCGAGAAGTTTGATAACTTCTTCCTTGATAACTTCGTGGATTTTTGGATTTACCCTTCTTTGATGCTGCACGGCAGGTTTAAAGTCCTCTTCCATTAGGATTTTGTGTGTACAAAAATCCGGGTTAATACCCTTTATGTTTGAGAGCTTCCAAGCAATTGCTTGTTTGTGGGACTTTAAAACCTTAAGCAGCGCGGTTTTCTCCTCATCCTTTAAGTCTTTCGCAATAATGATTGGTAACTTACCTTCTAAGAATGCGTATTCTAGATGAGGAGGCAGGTCCTTAAGTTCGACCTCGGGGAAATCATCATTTTTCTCAACATTTGACTTTCGCCTTATGAAGTTGTGGAGGTAGAACAGGAAGAGGAGATGGATCTTTGTTTAATAATTTCTCAAGGAGAAAGATATCCCCCTCCGGGTCAATCTCTTGGTTATCAATTCCTTCGGGAATTGAATCACTTTTGAGAAAGGCCTCTATTTCCTCAAGGACGAAATCACTTCCCTCAAACGGAGTGAGGGAAGGAGAAGAATTAGCGATTATGGGGTGAGAAGAGGGAGTGGGATTGCCACTCAGAGAACTATCAGCGAATTCAATGATTTCCTGAGCATACTCCTCGGATGCAATGTCAATGACATCAATTTGGTTGACCGATTCAGCATCATAATTCGAGGAGTATCTCGAGGTTTGATCAAGGTTGAACGTTATCGCTTCAGTGCCAACTCGTAACGTGATTTCCTCATCGAAAACATCGATTAATGCACGACCCGTCCTTAAGAATCCCCTCCCAAGAATGAGAGGAACTCTTGGATCCGCATCAAAATCAACAACGACAAAGTCTGCTGGAAAATGGAACTTTCCCACTCTTACAAATACGTCCTCGGCAATACCAAGGGGACGTGAAATTGAACGGTCTGCAAGCTCGAGAGTCATGCAAGTGGGACTAAGTGCCTGAAGAATGAGCTTTTTCCAAATTGAGTAGGGCATTAAGTTGATGCTTGCACCAAGATCGGCCAAGGCAAAGCACTCTGTTAGGATTAAAAGTGACGATCATTATTGAGTCAAATAGTTAGTTAAATATATCAATGTAATAGTTAGTAAATGCTAGTTTATTAAGTTTATGTGTATCATTCATGCTTGTATAAAGTCTAAGGGCTAGTTATGTAATATGGTCAAAGATATGTGAAGCCCTAGACTACAAGTATAAATACACATATAAGGCCTCATTTTGAGGTTGGTTCTCTTAGTGATTCATTTAGTAATATCAAGGTTATTATTCCACACACTAGAGTTCCCAATCACTCTCTCTCTCTACTTACTTTCTCTCTCTAGATCTAGCCTAGATTCACAAGTGATAAGGTTGTTCTACGGTCCTACAAGTGGTATCAAGAGCCTAAGGATAATTTTAGGTTGTTTTAGATTGTTTTTGGGTGAGAAAAAATCGAATCTGGTACTGTTCATTGGAGAGTTTTCGAGTTTGGATTTGATTTTTTTCCAGTTTGAAGATAGTTTTCGAGTTTGAAAAAAAAAAATATTTCGAGTTTGAAACATTCTTTTCGAGTTAGGAATTTTGTTTTTCAAGTTAGGGTGATTGTTTAGCGAGTTTGGCAGTTTTTTTTCGAGTTACGAGAAAAATGTTATCGAGTTAGAAAAAGTTTTCGAGTTAAGGTTTAAGTTCTACCGAGTTTGGGTACACATTTCTACCGAGTTAGGCTTATCGAGTTTGGTGTCTGTTTATCGAGTTTGGTGTGGTTTATCGAGTTTGGTGTCTGTTTATCGAGTTTGGTGTTGAGTAAGGAAAGGCTTATCGAGTTAGGACTTATGCCGAGTTAGGCTGTTTCACCTAATCGTTTATCGAGTTAGGTTCTTTGTGGCTAATACCAAGGCGAAACTCTGCCAAAATTTCATGGACTTATCGAGTTAGACATCAAGTTACCGAGTTAGAACTATTTTCGAGTTAGACATCAAGTTACCGAGTTAGAACTATTTTCGAGTTAGACATCAAGTTACCGAGTTAGAATCCTATCGAGTTAGCAAAAAAAAAAAAAAAAAAAAAAAAAAATTTGGCGGGAAAATTTGAGTAAAATTTATTTTTCACATGAGACTTAACGTTCAATTTTTACGCGAGATTTAAAGTTTGGTATAACGTTGAAAATTTTGGCCCGAAATTCAAAATTTTTGGCCAAAATTCAAAAATTTTCGGTAAAAATTGGCGAAAAAATTTTCAAATCTCAAAATTTTTCTGGCAACCTTAGAATTGTATTTCTTTGTAATTTTCAAATTTTGAGAAATAAAATTTTCATATTCATTTTTTGGAGGGAAAATTTGAAATCACAAAAATTCAACCGAGAACGTTTTTCAACTTCGCCAAAAACACCTAATCTTCAACAACAACCTTTGTTATCTTAAAAGATCCTAAGATCAACTTTATCACTCATCGCTTAACAATGGAAATGAAAATGCAAATCCAAGAGAGAGATTCAAAGAAAGCGTTTACAGTGTTCAAGTCATATGTAGGGAAGGTCATCAATACTTATGGCTTAGAAATAAGTTTCGATGAGGCATTTGAATACTACGTCAGAGACCGATTTCATTATTTCAAAGAAGAACTCATCCAAAACCTGAATCAACTTGAAAAGCTTCTTAATGAAGAAGAGCTTCATACGCATAACTGCAAAGAATCTCTTAAAGTCATCCAAACTCAGTTTCAGAGAATATTTAACCCTTGGATAATGAACCAGACAGTGTTTATCGATGCGTTTTATAGAAAATTTTGGGTAAGCTATTCTACCTTCAGAACTCGATGCATAAATCAAATGGATGAACTCGAAAAGATACTTGATGCTGAGGAAGCTGAGTTAAATGAAATTGAGAAGCTGAAACGGGAAAGAGAGCAGATTGAAAAGGATATGCTGTTAAAAGAAAGAGAGCTAATTGAAAGAGAGATGCAGTTAAAGGAAAAAGAGGTGATTGAGAAAGAGACAAATAAAGATTTTCAAACAGAAGAGGAAACGGTCAATGAGGGTGATGCATCAGATGATAGTTTGGTTTTCACAGGAAGTGATTCATCTTCAGAACAGTAGGTTGAAAGCAGCAGTCCTAGCTATGATTCAGATACTGATGGTACACAAAGGAATGAAGCTGTTTGGGACACCGAAGATGATCATATCAGACCTTCATCAGACACAGAGATATTGGCTACGGTACAACATTCACATGCTTATGATAATGTTAATATATTTGCGAATATGTTTGTTCATGATCAGACACATCCTGCGCATCCTGAGTCTATTAGTGACACTTATGTGGTGGAACAAAATGATAGTAATATCACTTTTGATACTCCAGATATGGATCCTAATAGAGGTGAGCCTGCCCATGATGGATCTTCTTATAAACAAGATCGTGCCTTATTTGCTTCATTGATCAATAATTTCAAACATGAACTTGAAAAGTGCAAAGAGGACAATCGCAAAGCTAAGCAAACGAATGTCTTATTGACAAAAGTGCTTGAGAGATTTAAAGAAATGGAAAAAGGTTTTCAAAATGTAACAAAAAGAAAAGCTGAACTTGAATTTGAAAACTCAAACCTTAAATCTCAAGCTCAAAAGTTTGAAATGTATGGAGAGTCTGTCAAACCACTTTTAAAAAGAAATGAAGAACTTGAAGTTGGTTATAGAGAAGCTGTTCTTCGTGAAAAACGTTCCATTCAAAATCTGGATGCTCAAATGGTTGTTAACAACAGAAAGGTTCAAGCGCTTTTAAAAGAGAACAATGATTTAAAAAGTGAAAATACAAAGCTTCAGAAAACAACATCAAATTTTGAGATTGTAAACACAAAACTTGAGAATGAAAACCAAGAGTTTTTGAAACGAACAAACGATCTTGAAAACAAACTTCGAAAATTGGGACAGACTTCTCAGACTATCAACATGCTGCCTACTAAAGATGAGGAGGTTGAGAAACAAACATCTGGGATTGGTTTTGTGAATAATGCTAATGTGGAAAATGGAAAACCGTGTTTTTTAAACAAAGTGAAAAAGCTGACACCTATTTTGTACAACGCTGAAGATATGGGAAAAGAATTGTCAGATGATCTTTTGTTTGAGTCTCAAGATATTTTAAAATCTGAAGAGGAAAAACGTTTGAAAGTAAAACAAACAAAAAACCCTCTCTCGTACCACGGCTTTGTGTATGGTGGTCTACAATTGACTGATATACCAAAAGAACCTTTCAAAAGAAAAGACACAAATGTGAAAAGATTTTTCAAAGAAGCTCAACTTGCTACTTATGATGCTACGTTATGGCAAAATAAAGCAAGGAAACAATTTTGTAATCTTAAACATCACATTGAGCATACGTTAAAGGTCATTTGGTTTAAGCAAGTAAACATCGATAACAGCATTTTCTCTAATCCTCTTTCATCAGATGTACGCCTTAAGATTGAAGTCCAAAAGATTTTGAAAGATGAGATTGAACCTCATGTGAAAAATCTCAACTTAAGTTTTGAGTACTTTGAAAAACATCTTGTCACTGAAATGATAGAAGATTTAAAGTACGTTCATTCTCTTGAAGACGAATTTGATGAAAAATGCTTAATACTTGACATTCAAAAGGAATTTTTCATAAATCAAATAGAGTCTTTCAAATCAAAATCTGTTTGCCATGAGAAAGTGAATGATAATTTTGAACAACCATCTTCTTTGAAATCTGAAAATCTTTGTCTCAAAAAGAAAATCACCGAGCTTTCACAAGAAGCAACTGATGTCAAAGCAGAATTGTCAAAAAGAACTGCTCACTTTGTGAAACATCTTGCAATACTCGAAGCACAAAGTATCTCTTTCCAACTTAAACTGCAAGAGAAGAATGAGAAAATGTCTTCTGAAAACTCTTTGACATCAGTGCTTAAAGAAAAAGAAAAGATTTTTGAAGAAAAATGTGATGATACCAATATCAAGTTTGATTTTGACGAATTTGATACAAAAAATCTTGAATTGGAACATGCTGTGGCATCATTACAAAAAGAAAATGAGCATTTGAAACAGACTTACAAAAACTTGTTTGATTCAATCAAGCGGTCAAGAGTTCAGAATCACACTTCAAACAAATCTGACTCTCAGATCACACCAAATCATCTTTTTGAAAAAGAAAAGTCTGTGCTTCAAAAGAAAATTGTTGAATTGGAAAAAACGATTGCACAACAAACCAAGGATTTTGGTGATGCCAAAAATGATTTTTCAATAGAAACCGACAAATATGAAAAATATTTTTCCCATCTTGAAAATCTAAATGCTTCTTTGCAAGAAAAACTGGCATCATCAGATCATCTTTCTCTTCAAAAAGAATACAATGATTTGAGAACGTCATTCAATGCATTAAAAGCGAAGTTTGATGTTCTTAACCGGTCAAAAGGAAAATCTCAAGTTTCAAACGAGTCTAAACCACAAGTAAGTGTTTCAGAGAAGGTTTACACGGGTGAATCTTCCAAACCATTTTCGAAAAAGGTTTCTCAGTTTACAACCTATTCTTTGCAAAAAGGAAGGAAACTTTCAAAGAGACCTAATTTTTCTGAAACATTTACTCCTCAAAAGGTTTCAAATGCAAGTGCTCATAAAGAAAAGAATCAAGGTTTTCAAACTCCATACTCTCGTTTTACTCCGGTAACGCCAGTGTGGAAACCAAAGCAAAGTCGTTCAAAACATTTGAATTATTCATACTCTGAAATGCTTCCGCTACAACAAAGGAATGGCTATGCTTTGAAAAATCCCAATTCTGGAAGGTTTCCATTCATCTAAAAAACGAATTTTCGAAATGAAACACCGAGTTTCAACAATGGATGGAAAACTTCTTCTTCAAATTTTAAAACTCCAAGAGAGACATCGGGTTTCTCAAACAACTTTCAAAAGAAAAAGAGTTTTAAATCACCGTTGATTCCACGAGCTTTATTTCAAAATGAAACACCAGTTTTCAGTCCTCGTTGGAATTCAACTTCTTTGTCTCGGATTGACACAACTTACAAATGGATTTCAAAATATGGAAACCCAGTTGGCGCCGTGCTTAAATGGGTTCCAAAAGTTGTTGTCTAATCCAAAATCATAATGGCTTTCGTATACTTCAGTACGAAACCCGGACTTACATGATGACTTCTTAGTATTTCAGCTAAGGACTCGTTCTTCAAAGAAAGGAAAGTGCTTAATCATTCAAAGGTTTTAAATATCTTTTGAGCACTTATCCTAAAAACATTATGGCTTATGCACACATAACAGTGTATAACCCGTGATTTTCAAAGAAAGGACCCTGTTGTACATTTATGTGCGACAATCCTAAATGATAAGAAGACTTCTCTCCAAAAAGCTTATCAAAGTCTTCTTAATTTTTTGAGCAAAATTTTGAATAATGTATCAAAAGGTTTTCAAAACTTTTTAGCTCAAGATATTACTCCCTCAAATCCTTAAAAGCTTTAATTTAATCAAAATGTTCTATTTTTGAGGGGGAGTAATATAAAGTTGTTCCAAAAAGATCATGCTTAAAGGAAACAAATACAGAATTAACAAACATCCGTTTCTCCCATAAGCTATCCAAAAAGAAAAGGTTTTAATCAATTGGTATAAAAAATACCATGGATATGCTATTTTTGAGGGGGAGAAGACGTGATTAAAATGTGATCGTCTTGAATCTCAAAAGAGCTCGACTCAGAAATGACCCAAGAATTGACGAAACAACAAAAGTTAGTAATTGAAAAGACTTATCCTCGACGGGTAATAACATCAAGTTAGTTACTAGAGCTAGTTGTCACCTAAAAGCTGACAATGGAACTCTTTAACTAGCCACGTAAGCGTGTCTCGAAAAGGATTTGTCTTAGTAGAAATGTACCGTTTCGAGAAACTTTCTGTGGATATGACCAGGCCGGGTAATAACTTCAAGCTAGTCTAACTAGTGATGTAAGCGTGTCTCGAATCGGTTGTGTTCATTGAAAGTGAATCAATTCTAAAAGTGCAAACTCCTCACGCATGTGCAAATTTCTTAACAATCCATGAGCACATGTGAAGGGGGAGTCCTTCATGAAATGCAAAACTCTCGAAGTGTTAACAAAGTATGTTTTATTGTCATAAACACTTTGAGAGATTTTCACAAATGGTTTGATGGCAACAATAGGATAGTCATGAAGTTATAAGGTGACTAAGGTTAGGGAAAACCGTCCTATGATCCGCCAGAGCCGGAGGGATCTACCCAAGGACAATTCCAATAGATTAGAATTAGAAGTCCTTAGGTATGATTGAAAAAAGGAGAAAAGAATGAAAGGAGAAAGAAGGGGTTGAAGAATTAAAAAGAAAAGCAAATGAAAGGGTGAAAAGAAATAGCCCTCCAAATGTTCAACCTTAGGGCAGACACCGGGTTCAATTCATATGCTACTGGTTGTTACCAAGGTGACACTGGTATTGAAGATAAAGACGTCATGGACCCAGTGACGCACTGCACTTAACCTTCTATCCACTCAAGTTCTCTTAAAAGAGCTTGTTTCATTCTCACAGGGAACCGGTGTAATCTATCGACTTATCTCTTAGAGATGGTTGATATTAAAGCAGGAGACCCCTCCCTAGTCTCCGCATAGGAAAACCAAATTATGCACTTATCGAGTCTAGAGCCATGAGATTCATTAAAAAGATCTCTTAGGATACACTTCCTATGAATACACTTGTGTTCGCCAAAAAGGACACAAGTTGTAAGAGTCTTTATGAGATCTACGGATCTTGCCTTATCTATCATGATGGTTACTATGTCTCAAACGGTCTACAGTTATGGGGTGATCTCCAGCAACTCACCTGAATCATTGATGTACTTCGGTGGATCTAGTAAGCCCTTTCAGGGGTATCTGATTCAGGAACGACCTTGGTAAGGGTTAGAAGGAGTCTTCACACTATGCTGTTGACGATCTCTATTTCCGAACTTGTAAGTACCGGATACTTTATTGCTAACTGTTTTATGCAGGTACTCATGAATGTTCCTTGGAGAAAGACCGTTACCATCACTCAAAGATCCACATGCTCATACCCTGCAAAGCTCTATTCAAAGATCTAAGCAAAACAAAGTTCAGAATGTTTCTAAGTCAAAGTCAAGGAATCTTCAAACTAAAGAAACAAAGATTAAAGACAAAGAGAAGAGAACTTCACAAAGATTCAAAGTCAAACAAAGTATGAGCATGTTGGAAAAGACGTAAAGACAACATAGTAAAGATGTTGATCAAAGGCAAGAATGATCACAAAGCATGATTGGAACAAAGGAACTAGCAAAACTATTACACAAGGACTCAAAGTTCAAGAGAACAAGCTTCAAATATCAAAGATCAAAGTCACAAAAGAGAGATCTCAATGATCACCCTTAGGGGGAGATTGTTAGAATTAGAAGTGTTGATCATTTATGAAATCAAAGTGAGATCTCAATGATCGTCCCTTAGGGGGATATTGTTAGGATTAAAAGTGACGATCATTATTGAGTCAAATAGTTAGTTGAATATATCAATGTAATAGTTAGTAAATGCTAGTTTATTAAGTTTATGTGTATTATTCACGCTTGTATAAAGTCTAAGGGCTAGTTATGTAATATGGTCAAAGATATGTGAAGCCCTAGACTACAAGTATAAATACACATGTAAGGCCTCATTTTGAGGTTGGTTCTCTTAGTGATTCATTTAGTAATATCAAGGTTATTATTCCACACATTAGAGTTCCCAATCACTCTCTCTCTCTCTACTTACTTTCTCTCTTTAGATCTAGCCTAGATTCACAAGTGATAAGGTTGTTCTACGGTCCTACACACTCAACCATCCCTGGGAAAATACATGGTATTAGAAATTTCCCGGGGTCTCCTAGCTTCTCGGGAAGCTGTTTCAACAGAACTGCAGAGCTGTTTTCATTGAGTGGAGTTCGTGCCATCTCAAACAGTTTTTCTTTGTTGCTCAACAGGTTTTTGATTGACGATGCGAATTTGGGCATTAAAAGAATAGCATCCGCGAAACTAATATCGAAGTGTAGTTCTTGAAAAATCTGAAAGAATTTTTCCATCTGATGATTAGCTTTTTCACGGAGCTTCTGGTCTTGCAATCGTGAGGGATATGGAATTGATGGTTTTGGGTTGGCTTTTGGATTTTCAACAGGACCTTCGGTAGTTTCAAACATGACCCTTTTAGGGGGAGTTGGGACCGGGATAACTGGAGGAGGGATGTCATTGGTACCTCCGTTATTAGTAGGAAGTACCGTATCCGTAGTATCCTCAGTTTCACATTCCTCTACCAGGATAGGAGAAGAGGTAGACGGAGCTGTGGGTCCTTTATGAGAAACTCCACTTCTTGTGGTGATCGCCTTTACATCGCCCCTCGGATTAGCGATCGTGTTGCTAGGTAGAGTAGTACCTGAGCCCGAGGGTCGATCATTTAAAGACTTCTTCAAGTCAGAGATTTGACTAACCAATACTTTGTTCAGTTCATCTTGGGATTTCATAAACTGTTTTAATAACTCATCAGATGATGGTCCAGTTGGAACAATGGCTTGATTTTGGTTTGGTAAATTTTGAGGCCGATTGTTCTGGAAATTCCCATGTTGCTGGTTGTTATTACCCTGGAAGTGGTTTTGTTGTTGAAAATTACCCTGAGGGTAATTGTTCTGACCTTGATTACGGTTATAATTCCCTTGGTTCTGATTTTGTTGAACCTAGTTTTGACCAGAGTTGAAATTCCCTTGGTTGTCAAAACCTTGGTTCATTCGGTTCTGGTTCTGATTCTGGTTAAAGTTCTGGTTTCTGTTTTGACCATTTTGGTTCTGGGATTGATTAAATCCCGGTGGTCCAATGTAGTTATTGGAACGATAACTCAACAGATTTCGGTCCCCTTGCGGTTGGTAGGAATTACCTCCCGTATTGTAGGAACCTTGGGCTGCGAATATGTTCTCTTGAGTGAAGCCACCGGAGGCTGGGCACTCATGGTACGGGTGTGGACCACAACAGGTTTCACAAGTGATAGTTTTATTCTGCTGATTGTGATTTGTCTGGTGAATTAGGAGAACCGCAGCAGACAAATCATCAAACTTTCTGGTAAGGGCAGCTATTTCATTATTTGCCGGAGTGACTGACTTACATGAGTTATTCCTCTCTGCAGAGGAGTCCCAAAAATTGTGATGGGCAGTCATGTTTTCGATTAAGTCATAACACTCTTCAGGGGTCCTTTTCATAAAGGTGCCCCCAGCAGCAGCATTGATGGTGTCACGATGACGTAGTGTCAAACCATTATAAAAGGTATCAATAATGGTGACAAGAAGCATGTTATGATTGGGACACCGATCAATAGCAAGTTTGTAGCGTTCCCATGCCTCAAATAAGGACTCTTCGGGAAGCTGTCTGAAGTTACTAATATCGTTTCTCAGCTTTGTAACCATAGATGGTGGAAAGTATTTAGCCAAGAACTTAGTAACCATCTCATCAAAAGTATGGATCAAATTCTTAGGAAGTCGATCGAACCATGAAGTCGCATGATGAGGGAGAGAATAGGGGAACAGGTATAAACGCAGGCCGTCTTCGGTGACGCCATTTTGTTTCATGCTCTGGGTGACGGTTAAAAATTTATCGAGATGCTTGTTAGCATCGTCACCCGGCAAACCGTGGAACTGACACCAATTCTGGACCTGTTGTATTATGTTGTGTTTTAGTCCAAAATCCGAGGCTCCAATTGTAAGTGGTGCAATAGGTCCACCCCTCCCGTGCATGGTAGGTTGACACAGTTCCTCCATTGTTCGGGTGTTAGGAACTGGTTCCTCCTTGGGAGGGATTGGGGGCTCGTCGTTCATTTTTAATGTGTGTTCTTCTTCAACAGTACGTAACTCGGTTAAGTTTCTATGACGATTACGTCGTGATTGTGAACGAGTGCGCATGCACTAAAAACAATTTTCAAAACAAGATCAAGGCAAAACCACAGTGAAAATAGGAAATGAACAGTAGCAATCAGAAAAATATTTTCTAAAAATACCTAATGGTTTATAAAACTTTTAAAAAATATAAAAAGATATTGTTATTAATAAAAATTATTAAAACTATTTAATTACCTAATATTACTTAATTATTAATTAAACTAGTATTAATTAAAATAAATATTATTTGAACAGTAAAAATTATGAAAAAATTACAGAAAGTTAATTAAGTAATAAAAAGCCTAGGAAAAATAAGCTGGGGTCAACAGCTTATCAAGATAAGCTGTAATAAGCCAAACGGCTTAAATAAGCTTATTACACAAAAACTACCTTAAGTATATTATTTGTGGAGACTTAAACGGAACTGGTGCCCCAGAGCATATGGAAGGGGTGTGTGTACTTATGCATGTTACTATCCAAGAGGTCCTAGGTTCGACTCCACACACACCCAATTTTTTTGCAAATATTTATTTTTTTGATTTTCTTTTTACACACCTATTAAATAAGCAAAAATAAGAAACTTTAAAAAAAGAAAACTTTTTATAACAGCCAAATAAGCTCTGTATGAGCTTATTTGCTTAACAGTTGGCTTAAAAAACCAAACTTGGATTTTGAAGTGAAATAAGCTATGAATAAGCTACAAAATGGAAACCTAGGGTATTTTAAGCTACAAGTAATTAAGATACACCTAAAATAAGCTAACGCATTTAAATAAGCACAAGGAATAAGTCAAAAAGTTCAAATAAGCAAAACCAAGCAAAACTGAATACCAAACACTCCACAAGGCCAACCGCAGGCCTGAGTGAGACCCACAAATAAGCTCAGGGGTCTAAAATGAAACTTGAGCAATCAAGTCCACATGGGTGGCTTCCCAATAAGCCAAAAAGCAAACCCTAAGGTCCACTAATAAGCACTTGAGAAGCTTTTGAAATTTGTTGGAAATCAAGCATATGCTGAGGGTACTCAATATATGCTGAGAAAATGGACAAAGAAAAAGCCTTTTGCAGGCTTATCAAATAAGCTTGAAAGTGCAAACTAAGCACTGGATTGTTGAGTCAGCTGAGTGAGCTTCTCAAAAAGCCAAGTATCATACACTGGGTCCCACAAATAAGCTTTTGGTGAGCTTATGAAAGTAGCTGAGTACACTGAGTCACCCAGTTAACTAGGTGGTATGGGACAAAGGACAAGCTGCTTGCAGGCTTATCACACAAGCTTGCAAACCAAAATAAAGCTTGGAATCCTAGAGTTTGGTGGTTGGGCTTTCCAATAAGCCAAACCACACAAGCTAAGGTCCACAATTGAGCTCAGCATGAGCTTGTGAATACAAGTAGTTGCAACAAACTCCCCTGGTGCAGGGGAGGTTTTTGCTCAAAAGGCCAATTTTAAGACTACTTATTAATAAGCAAATGGCCACCAAATTCAGATTTTCTTTTTGATTCTGATTCCCAAGCTAATGAACTTCTCAAATCAACAAACTATACCTATTTCCAACCAATATTGAATTCTACAAAAACTTGCAAAGATCTGACTATTTCTAAGTTCAAGGATACTTTGACTTTTTGATTTGTAAACCCACTTTGACTAATCTAAGATTTGTCTGCCTAAATCTTATCCTAATAGATATATTGAGCTATTTTATGCATTACTAAACCTAAACATACTCTATTCCTAACAGATTTCAGGATCACAGACCCTAAAACACAACATATGCACACAGACTTGAGATTTTATGCAAAGTTTGACTTTTAACTATGTAACTACTTATTTTATGACCAAAATGACTTAAGTTATCCTAATGCAAACTAATTGAGCAAAGAACAAAGTAAATGAACAACAAGAACACCACAGATCAAGCATATCCAAACACCCCTTAACAGACACTTATACTTGATTTTTCAAAGCAATTGGTTGAATTAGACCTCAATATTTATTACAGGTTTCATATCATGATTACAATAGATCATATAAACATTAAACACTAACAAAACCAACATTAAACACAGAAAGGAACAATATTCTAGTTTAACTGTGAAATTGAAATTTTAAGCAAAAGTTACTTTTAATAAACAAGCTAACTATTTTAAGTTATATTATGACTAGGTAATACTAATTGAGTAATTAAATCACAAAAAGAAACAATAATCAACAGGCTATATTAAAAATGGAAATTAAGAATTTTGCTTACAATTTTAGCATTCCAGCTAAAACTGAGAACAAGGACCCAAAATTATTCCTATAAGCCTTCCACAAAGCTACTAATACCAAGGGCCATCCAAAATGTACCCTGCTCCAGCCTTGATCACCATGGATTACTGATTTTTAATTTATTTTCTATTTTTCTTGATTTTCTTATATTTTTGAGTTTTTGATTATAACTAAGTTCTGATGGTTCTAATACATTAGCTAAGTTATTATATGAGCTTATATGAGATTATAAGACAAATAATAACACTAATGACAGTCTTACAATCATATGAGAATTCTGAGTTAATATTATAAACTGAAATCACAATGAGAATTTGAATTTAAAGCTTTAAGATGATTCAATTAACACTGAAAATACTTAATATAAAGTTTGAAAACTTAAAGTTACACTGAGATGATAAAACTTAACTATTCGACATACAAGAAAACTAAATTAAAAACTACATATCTAAGCCTCTGTTTCTTCTTCCTTTTATAGGCTTCAAGCTTGTTCCACGTGGCCTTCTGAGCAAATCCCACCTATTCTGAGCCCTTGGATCCCATTAATTCATCTCAGCCGTTTAAATGGCTTTTTGGCGCCAAAATCCCAAGGGGTAACTTGCAGCCTGTTTCAGAGCATTAAATGCAATTGATGTGACTAGTGATGGTGGGGGGACAATTTGGAGTGTAAGGGTGGTGGATGGGTGGTGGTGTAAGAGATTGCTGGGTGTAGGGCTGGTGGATGGTGTAGGTGTGACACGTGGAGTCCCCTGGTGCAAAACCAGGGGAAGGGGTTTGGTTGTGAGGGTGACAGAGGGGGGGGGGGGGGTTGAGGTGGAAAGTTAATGCAAGTGGTGAAGTTGATGGTGGATGGTGGTGAAGCAGGTGACGAGGGGGTTGGGGATGATGGAGGTCAACGGGTCAACGAGGTCAAAGTTTGACCCCGTTTTATTATTTATTTGGTGATGGGCTGGTGTAGTTTGGGCCTAGGAATAGGAAGGGGGGTTTGGATTGGTTTTTGTATTATTATTTGGATTTAAGGGATAAATGGATCCGGTTGGTTTTAGTGTTAAATAAGGCCCAAGGACTAAATGTGTCATTTCTGAAATCTTGAAAGGCTTTGTTTGCCATTATTTCAAACTCACTTCATTGGACTAAACCTGCCAAATAATATTAGTACAAGGATAATATTTGTATTTTTTCCATTTTTAAACCTTAAAGGACCATTTATGTAATTTCACCAAAGTTGAGGGGGTGAAATTGTAATTTCCCAAAAGTTATCAAAAGAGTTCCAAATTGTATTTTATGAATAGTACAAGGGTGTTATTTGTTAAAATTCCATTTTAAAACACCCAGGGACTAATTTTGCCAATTTTGAAACTTGATGGGTAAAAATTGCCATTTTGTGAAAACTTTCATCCAGGGATTTATAGTGAACATGTTTGATTTCCCAAGGACTTAAGTTGACTTTTATTTCATTTTAAACTTTCAGGGACTAGTTTTGACAAGTTTTGAAAGTTGAGGGACTGAAACTGCCAATTATGCAAACTTTGTACGTTTTTTATCTGTTTTTGATTATTTTGCATCTGAAACATATAAAACGCACTTCTGGAATAATCTCAGTATTTTGATGCATATTTGAGTGTTTTTGGATGTTTTGGCAGTTCAGATTGGTATAAAATGATGAGTATTTAGACACTCATCACTACGTTTGCACATATCAAGGAAATGAAAGCAAGGAAGGGAAAAGATGGTGCGAGTTCGAGTAAAGCGGGAAGTAGCCGCAAAAAAAATAAACGGGTTGTTTCGTTTGATCTATTCTTTTGGTTGTCGAGTTGTTTAGTTTGAGTTGTTTCGTTTGGTTGTCCAGTTGTTTAGTTTGAGTTGTTTCGTTTGGTTGTCGAGTTGTTTAGTTTGAGTTGTTTCCTTTGGTTTTCGAGTTGTTTAGTTTGGTTGTCGAGTTGTTTAGTTTGAGTTTGTATGAAAATGCATGTGGTTAAGAACTCTTGCTTGTTTTAAATAAACAGTTTGCCTTTGTGTTTGATAATTATTGCTCCTTCAGTTCTATTATTTGTGCGTAAAAATTTAAAATATAAAGGACGTTCAACATCAGTTACCACAACAACAACAACAATAACAACAACACATTATTAAACATCAATAACATCAACAACAATAGCAAACAACATCAACAACAACAACAATAACAACGATAACAGTACTACATATGAAATTTATCCATGTCACCTAAAAGGTCACGGAGTGTTGCATCCGACTGACATGCGTGGTCGTGGTTGGGATACGTTGCCATGTCAAGTTTTGCCTCCAGCACCCTTAATTTTGTCTCTAGCACCTGTTTTTGTACCTCCAGCACCTGTTTTTGTGCCTCCAGCATGTTTATTCTAAGATTTTTTTCATGACAGTTTGAGCACCTTTTTGGAGCAGATCCAAAACCGCTTGATGTTGAAGCTCCCAGAGAACCGATCATCATTTTGGCGAGTCGTTCCTCCTTCCATAAAAAAAAAAATTACATCCATGGTCTTTTGTCCCAGGCTGTTAAAGAGTAAAACCTATTATTTTTAACAACTAACCAAATTATTTATATAATACACGAAAAAATATGTAATTGTTCACCTGCGAGAAAGGACACGCATAGTATAGTTTACCACGGGAGTAAGATTTACACGATTCTCGCAGAATCACATCTCCTCATTCACAAGGACAAGGAAAAGCTTCAAATTCTGCCAACTTCTTCACCATGATAACAGTGTATGTTTGTGGTTGTGGGTTCGGATCCCAGTTCAAGTCGAAAGTGACCAAAGATGATAACAATATAACGGGCATAAAGTCTCATGACTGTCATATAATGATGCAACAGTTACTTTCTTATGGACTTCAGCAATACCTGGACACACCGACTTATACACCATTAATCGAGCTTTGTTCATTCTTTAATCAAATTTGTGCCCGAACTTTGTTGGTGAATGACATGGTGAAAGCTAAAGACCAGTTGATCAAAATTTTGTGCAGTCTCGAGCAAATATATCCTCCTCCTTTTTTAACATTATGATTCACTTGGTTATGCATTCACCTGAAGAGGCTCTTGAAGGCGGGCCTGTTTCATTTTGGTGGATGTATCCATTTGAAAGATACATGAAGAAGCTAAAAAAACTATGTATGAAATAAAGCTAAACCGGAAGGTTCAATAGCGGAGCGTTATGTTGCAGACGAAGCATTAACTTTTTGTTCTCGTTATTTTTGGGGCGAAATTGAGACGAAATTTAATCGTCCCACTGCATCTCAGGGCTGTCCTCGCCCAACAAGTGATTTCCAGGTGTTCCGATCACTATGTAAAACGTCTGGTAAAGAGACAATTATTCGGTTAGGTCTCCAAGAAATGAAGAAAGTGATATGGTATGTACTTCACAACAGTCCTGAGATCGACGCGTACATGAATGAGTTCTCAGCTCGTTAGTCAGGCGGGTTCTCATCACGTGGATGGCTCGGGCAGTGGCATTGGAGGTAGTGGCTCAGCTGGAGGGAGCGGGAGTCGCAGAGGCGATGAGGATGGTTCTGGCGATGATGAGGGTCCGGCTGATGATCACGAGTGATTTTGGATGTAGAGGTACAAACTTGGGTATTTTGTGTTGTACTTATGCTTGAAACAATATTTTGGCGACCCATATGTTAGTATTGTATAGTTTAACCTTTTGGCGACTTGAACGTCGCGGATATTAAAACATTTGTGGATATGGCAGCTAGGTTTAGATATTACCACACCCCTTTTTGTAGACTTTATAGGTTTTTATGCATTTTGAGGGTGTTTAGCGATATTTTGCAAGTGTTTTAGCCGATGGCGAGTTATACGTTTAGGACATGTTGATATTGAGTGGTTATAGGTGCTATTACAGTTACAGGTTTTGGTAGATTTTTTCCGGAAAAATATGGAAAATTGCTATATTTGCAGCCTGCTGTTAGCAGGATGGTAATAATGACACCGTCGACATGTCGACGGCATCATTAAAACAAAAATATTGGTTACTTAATTATGCCGGCGACATGTCGACGGCATTATTAAAAAATAAATATTGTTTTTAATATTATGCTGTCGACATGTCGACGGTATCATTAAATAACCAATATTTTGGGTTTAATGTTACCGTCGACATGTTGATGGCATAATATTAAAACCTAATTATTATCAATTAATTAAAACGTTAATTAGTTATATGTTCCCGTCGACATGTCGACGGGAAGAAGTTGACGGACAACAAATTCCTTTGACTGGAAAACGATGTGGGACCCATAATGTCGACGGTGATTGTCGATGGGAACACTGTTCTCGAGGAAGCACAGCCGTCGTTATGTTCCCGTCGACATGTCGACGGGAAGGTATGGTTCCGTCGACTTGTCGACGGAAAGGGCTTGAAAAAGTCGCCGGCAGAAGCCTCGTTTGAACTAGTGCCAGGACCCTCTGCATATATCACTCAGCTTACTCTAACCTACAGCCTACCTAATCAAATGTATTACCAAACTCCACCGAGCCCACTCCATCAAATTATACCATCATCAGGCTTTAAGATCCCAAGCCCAACCCACTACACCCACTTATACACTAAGCCCACCAGCCTATATTCACCAGCCCACAACCCTCGTTATTGTTCCCAATCTGGTCCAACATTCCCCAGGTATGGTTCATGACCCAACAACCCCTCCCCTTGCCACGGCTACTGTTCATCCGACTCACCATGCTCCAACGGGTCCATCAACTCAGTTTAATGGGCAACCTAACACTCCGGGACAAGAAACTATCCTACCCCATGCCTTCACTGCTGGGACTCTTCATGATCCCACTACCCGAGGATAGAATATGGATACATGTGCAAGTCTTCATCTTAGTCTAAGTAATGTTTTTAATACGTGTATGTATCCGTCTGTCTCGGTTGGTGATGGGTATTCCATACCGGTCATCAATACGGGTCATAGCATTTTGCCAACTCCCTCTCGACCCCTTCATCTAAATAACGTCCTCATTACCCCTCATATTGTTAAAAATCTAATATATGTTCATCAATTTGTTCGCGATAATAACTATACTGTTGAATTTAATCCTTTTAGTTTTTCTGTTAAGGATTTCATGACGCGTCAGGTGCTTCTCCGATGTGACAGCTCGGGTGACCTCTATCCCGTCACGGCCCCGTCTCTAATTCCTCAAGCTCTTCTTGTTAGTCAGCATACGTAGCATCAACGCCTTGGACATCCAAGAAGCGAAGTGCTACGTTGTCTTGTTTCTAATAATTTTATTTCATGCAATAAAGAAAAGCCTCCTGATGTGATGTGCTATGTCGTTGTAGAATATCCTTTACTCAAGTTTTAAATTTATAATAGTCGTCTTATCCTACAACACACACTAACGAGCAGTGTACCCGATCAATGTAGCCTAGTTGGTAAGTAGAGTGTCGATCACTAAGAGTGGAATGTTGATAACTAGAATGTTTATCAGTATTTTAATATCTAAGTTAGTTTTACAATCTAATCTAAGGGGCTTTTCAGTTTGAAAGACTGGCACAAATTGGTTTGATTAAATAAACTAAAACTATTGAGCAGAATACAACAAATGGCGAACACGTATACAGATAGATATCATATACAGATAGAAGGCCTGACTAATGATTAAGTAGCTTGTCACTTGTTTTATTGCTAGTTTTATATGATGAGTATTGTAAACTATTCTCTCTCGTTGCTTCTTGACTATAGGCAAGCAAACCCTTAATGATCACTTATATCTAAGAATTATTTATCCTTTTTATAGCTTACACTAACTTATAATGCTAGTGAAGTAATCGTAAAAGGGCATGGCGGCCCAAGCTTGCTAGTGCTAGACACAGAGGTTATCAAAGCACATATAACAAGAACCAAAAAAATATCATATAAACTTTAATCGATGGGAAAGAAATTTTAAGGGGAGGAATATGGTAGTCACAAGCCCATCTATCCTGATGGATTAAAGTGTACTATTACAATAGAACAAAACTAATTAATTGAATTAAAACACATTCAGGACCTTCTTGCTGATATGAAATATTCAACTTGGTGTGTCTTGTGGTGCCTTTTCATCTGTATTCTTCTCTTTAGGGTTTCTTATTTTCGTTCTAGGGTTTATGGCACACAAAATCTGGCTGTATCTTGGGGTATTTATAGTTTTTGTCTGAGGGATCGATGCGGTGCATCTACTAAGTAGATGCAGCGCATTGACTTAACTTCGCGTGGGGTCCAAGATTAATATATTTTGGAATTTTCGTACACCGTCTTCAGATGCGGCATATCTTCAATGCAATGCGGCGCATGTCCTTCAGTATCTTGGATTGTATTTGGTGAAGTCTAGAAAGTGATGCGCCGTATGTCAGAATTGTGATGCGGTGTATCTGAGCTAAAACAAGTTGGTTCTTCTTCGTTGACCAAAGTTTCATATGCCGCGCATCAGATAAATTAGATGCAGCGCATTCTTCAAAGTCAGGTAATGGTCTTTGAATCATCTTTCAGTAGACTTTTCCAATCTTGATCATTTAGCTTCATATTTTGTCCAAAATCACTAACTTTCACGAATTGTTTGTTTTTACCTGAGAATTACTAAAGTAAACAAGTAAGTATCGATTCTCATAGATAATACAATAAAACAAGTCAAATAAATATGATAAATTATGACAATAATATATACTTATTTGATGCCATCAAATATCACCCACTTGAACTTTACTTGTGTAACCACCCATAAAATCCCATCAATATCAGTTTCACTACAATACCAATATTAGGTATTTTCACAGGTAAATTTTTGCTTTTCTTCCCTTTTCATTACATGCATGACTCTCTAGACATGCTCACGTATCCTCTTAAGCCAAATATCCTTACAATCATACTATATGAACTCCTAATCTTGGATTACTACATCACCACAATAATTAATCTATCACCACAACATAATATATCTATCATAATACCAAAACAAACCCTAATCAAGCCCTAAGTGTTTATTGTTATCCCTAAAACCCTAATTTCCTAAGCTAAACTAGTTTGAAAGTATTCAAGGCTTATGTAGGAGTTACATTAGCAACTTTAGGATATCTTAGACTCCCTAAACATTAGTAGAACCCTCTAGAGCTTAGGTACAGGTCCCTTAAGCACAAAACCATAACTAGGTCTTATAAGTCCCAAAACTAGGTTAAACCTTCCCAAATCTTTACCATAAGTTACCACCACTTAGTATAAGCCTCCTAAGACTTAATCTTAGTCACTAAGCACCCATAGAACCCTAATATAGGCACTAAACCCTAAGATAAACCCTAATCACTCACTAAGCCAGATTAAGCCTAAACTAAACCTAAACTGGTTCAAACCTAAACCTAAGCACCTCAAGTACCTCAAGCACCTAGCCTAGCACCTTACCCACCTCCTTGTCATCACCAAGCACCCTACCACCCACCTTACAAGTAGGTGATGCACCTACTTGTCACCTCCTTTGAACCACGGCTAAACCACTACCACACACTACCTACGCCGCCCCTAGCTACTCCTAGCCACCCTTAATCACCAAACTAGCTCCTAAGAGTCACCACTAGCTGTGGTTAGTCTCATCACCCTCTCGACACCACATCACACCACCCCTCTCTTGCTCATCACTATTAACGCACCCTATAAATAGCTCGACACCCTCCACCATTTCAAATCACACCTCCTCTCTTCTTTACCTCAAATATTCTGTACCTAGTAGTAGTATACAAGCCATAGTAAGACTAGAAGTTGAGAACCATAAGCCTTGCCGAGTTGTTTTCCCATCGAGAAACCCTAAACCCTAGTCATGACCTATTTCATGATCACGTAAGCTTTACACTTAGTTTACTAGATTTAGTACTGACCTAGAATGGTTATAGGTTGCCTTAGATCATCTAGGAAATTATACTTAAGCCTTGATCATTTTCATTTGCTAGTTTTCATTTTAAAACCCTAATTATAGTCGAATTGCTAATTATGTGCTATAAGCCCTTACAATAAGCTATAAGCTAGTTTAGGTAACTTAGATAAGCTAATATTAGTAAGTCATAAGATAGGAAACTCTTTTGTTTCATAAAAATATAGTTTGCATGGTTTTAGGACTAGTTTTGCAAAGTTTTCCATACATAGGGGTATATATGGTAACTTTCTAAAAATATTAAGTCTAGGGACTGTATTTGAAATTTCTTAGAAGTATTAGATATAACAACCTATTTTTCAAATTTATATAACCTAGGGATAAAAGTTACAATAGTTATAAATATTTAGTACTAGATACGTAAAAGTTATTAAGTTAAGGGTATAAATAATAAATTCTAAACACTAATAAGTCTAAGGGTCATTTCTGTCATTTTCTCAAAATATATAAGTGTAGGGACTAGATATGAAAATTCTAGAAAGTTAAAAGTCTAAATTATATAAGTATATAAGTTTAGGGTAAATATTGTAAATATATAAAACTTAAAGGGTATGAAGTGAAGTATTTTCATATAAAAACAAAACCTATCTTTTACGTAAAAACATGACACAATAGTATGGAGCTTCATGTGAGGGGTTTTATTTGGGTATTCGTTTTGACAAGTTTGCTGGGTTTACGAATTAAAGTGCCCTAGCTCCCCAAACGTTTACTACATGACCTCTGGATTATGATGGCCCGAACGGTGTTATGCTATATTTATAATCTAATTACTTAACAACATGACGCAATACTAGGGAGCTTCATAGGGCTGAGCATACCCGACCAACAACCAACAACCGTCCAGATTTCGACCAGTCTCACCGTCCCGATACTGATTCCGACCAGTCTCGGTTAGCAATTTCTAGCCAATCGGTTTCGGGATGTGTCGGTTTCGGGCCGATTCGGGATGGAAACCGAAAAACAACAACGAAAATCGACCGATCCCGACCTGTCGGGACAGTCCCGATAACGAACCGACTATTTTTGTGTCGGGAGTCAGTTTGGTTTTCCTGCGAACTTGGGAGTCGGGCTTGTCAGTATCGGGTCAGGACGGGACGGGACCGTCCCGATGCTCACCCCTAGAGCTTCATGTGAGGGGTTATATACCTCTGGATTATGATGGCCCGAACGGTTTTATGTTATATTTATAACCTAAGTAATAAACAACGTAATACAATACTAGGGAGCTTCATGTGAGGAGTTATACACTTCTGAATTATGATGGCCTGAACGGTATTATGTTATAACTAAATTTAGAAACCCTAGGAGTAATTACTTAAGAAACTTAAAACAACTAAAAACTTAACACATACAAACACACCTACAATACTCCCAGGAATACGTGAGTAAGGCGGTCTATTATCTTAGTCACTTTTCACATCAATCAGATTTCCTTAATTAGGCCCAGGTGAGTTTTCATAGCCTCACTTTTAAATGCTTTACAAGCTCTGTGAGGGGGATACATGCTTTAAATCCAATACAAGTCTTTTTCTTTGGTTATTGCACGAGTGTTACATTCTGCCACCATTACATAACTAAAATTCATGAACCATAATCACTTGCGAGTGAACGCGAATATAGTTGATAGATCTATTGGAGTTTGACAACTCCCGTTGGTTTGCCCCATCCGGGTACAAATAAGTACTATATTTGAAAACACCCCTTTAGGTTTAACTTTGGCAAGTTAACCTTATCTTCGTCCTGTTATGTAAGGGTCTGTAGTACCCCATGACCTGGACATGTTAACGTGCGGTCTCATGAGCTTAGTGCAATAATCCTATTTTCATGATAATTGTATTTGCATTACAATTATCATATACACTACATTTTCCTTGAAGGGTGTAACAACTGAACCCTGTGGAACTTGTATTCACACTATCACTTAAACCTATGACTCTCACTCAACACCTAGTGTTGACTTTTAAGCATGTATCCTAGGTATTTAGTTGCTACGGATCTATGGCAAGAAGCGACACTTAACTTGGAGGACTTTCAACCCTGTTATCATTCAAAATACTACTTTCACACTTAGATTTACGGGACCTCTTCTTAATGAAAACTCTGATATTTTAATGAATCATAACTCATTTTATAAAAACGTCTCTTTTCGAGTCGTTTTCTATTATTGTGATTTTGATTCCATGAAGTAATACCCCAGATCTAAATCCGTTGCGATCTGTGAAAATGGGGGTGTTACAACTTGCCCCCTAGTAAACCTTAGATTTAAACTTATTGTATCCTAAAAGATATTAGGATGTATTTTTATAATTAAGCACTAATTCTTTTTATCATAATTGCACAACCAAACACTTAATGAACTAGAAATAAAATATTTCTCTCAATCTCTCAACTAATCTAATTCGCTCAATTGCTCGGTCGTGAGGAATATTCTATCATAGGCTTGGCAAGCATACACATCTCCCCAACTAAAGCTAAGGAGTAACGAGTCTAAAGCGGTAAAAAAGGTTGATATGGCTTAGGGTTAAACTTAGCTTTGTTCAAACATCTCATGCATAAACTTTGTAGATCGTTGGCGAGTACTTGACACTTCAAACAACAGATGGTCACTAGTGTGCTTCTTGGATCACTTGCGTGTTTTTTGCAGAATGGATGGTCACCAAGTCATACACCAGATCGCTGGCGCGTTATTCGATTAATCTAATACTCGGATGATCACTATCTTATGACATTCTCACTTAGCCATCATTATATCCGGATGCTCGAAAGCTAACAACGAATACGATAATACGATATAAGGCATGGATAATATTTGGGAAATAAATTAGTGTAAAATAAAAATGAACAAAATAAATAGATTAATTCCTATATGTGGTTAATTACTTTTCCAACCATCCCATGAATAAGACACATATCATTAATTAACTTACGCTTTAGGTAGACATGAATTAAACTAAAAAATATCTTAATCAAAGAATAAACCTTAGTTGGCGTTCCAATAATGGCCAACTCCCTTGCAATCCATAAATATAGTACAACAATAATGGCGATATCATCCACTTATACATAACTTTATATTGTTGGTTTATAACACGTACCAACTTCTTCTTTCTTTTTCTTTTCTTCTTTTTTCAATTAAAAAAAAAAAAACCTTTAACTAATGGTTTAAAATTTCCCCACTTCACGATCATAATAAATCTGGATAATTTATCCATACACTTCATAACTTCAGATATAAAAATTAATAGTCAAAGTAGTAAACACAAAAAATTAAAAATTAACTATTTACTTTCACTTCCAATTGTATTGTGCAATTTTTCGACCTAACCAAAGATAATAAATTACGCACACAAGCACAGGAAACACACTTTAGCCAAAAGCAACTAACCACGGACTTAAATCTACAGGATAGGCTAAGGTGTAAAGGTGTGACGAAACATTTTTAATGCATGTGTAAGAAAAGAAAGGAATGGCTCTGAGGGTTTTTATAGGTGTATTGATGCGTGCGTGATGCCAGTGTAGCATAGAGTGTTTAAGCCTTTTCAAGTTTTAAATTTATATTTAGCCGACTTATTACTAACATACACACACACTTAACGAGCAGTCTACCAGATCAATATGTATATAGTGGTAAGTAGAGTGTCGAACACTAAGAATGGAACGTAATATCTAGTTGATTTAATCAGTATTTTAATATCTAAGTTAGTTTTACAATCTAATCTAATAAAAAGGGGTTTAGCCTGAGAGACTAACACAGATTTAATTAAACAATAAAAGTAAAACTAATGAGAACGAATCAGTGAATAGCAATCACGTACACAGATAGATAATAGAAACACGTAAGAAGACCTGTCCTTATAATTAAGTAGCTTGTCACTTGTTTTATTGCTAGTTTTATATGATGAGTCTCGTAATCTAATCTGTCTCGTTGGATCCTAATTATCGATGAGTAACTCTTAATGATTACTTATGTTTATCCTACATTCTAGACACTAGATAAGCAGGCGAAGAACATGTATGGTAGCCCAGAAGACTCAACTAAACACAGAGGTTATCAATGCACAAATAAAAGTCACCAAAAACATCAATCATATAAACTTTAACCGAAGGGAAAGCAATTTTAAGGGGAGCAGTATGGTGGCCACAAGCCCATCAATGCTGATGGATTAAAGCTTACTAATACAATAAAAAAAACTACTTAATGAATTATACACATGTAGGACCTTCTTACGGCTCTAAGATCTTCATTTGGGGCGTGTCTTATGATGCTTCTTCGACTGAATTCGTCTCCTTAGGGTTTTGTTGCACACCAAACTCGTATCTGTCTTGGGGTATTTATAGTTTCTGTCTGAGGGATCGATGCGGCGCATGTTTATGACAGATGCGGCGTATCTACTTAACTTCGCGTGGGGTCCATGATTATCATATTCTGGAATATTCGTACACCGCCTTTAGATGCGGCGTAACTTGTTTCTCTATGTGGCGCATGTTATTTAACGTCTTGGATAGTATCTGGTGAAGTCTTTAGCTGATACGCCGCATGTTGTAAATGAGATGCGGCGTATTTGGAGTAGAACAAGTTGATTATCCTTCGTTTACCAAAGTTTCATATGCGGCGCATGTTGTAATTAGATGCGGCGCATTCTTCAAAGTCAGGCAATGGTCTTCGAATTCATCTAAGTATGATGTTACGTTGTATCTGTTGAGAGTGATACGGCGCATCTCTTAAATTTCAGTAGAATTTTTAAATCTTGATCATTTAGCTCCATAATTCGTCCAATATCATTAACTTTCACCAATTGCTTGTTTTTACCTAAGAATCACTAAAGTAAACATTAAAGCACCAATTCTCATACAAAACAATACAGTATAAAACAAGTCAATTAAATAGGAAAAATGATGCTAATAAAATGTACTTATTTGATCTCATCAAATATTCCCCACTTGAACTTTACTTATCCTCAAGTAAACCTTTAGATTAAACACAATGAAAATGTATCCTTGATAGGATATTTGTACATTTAAGCACTTATTCGTTTGATCATAATTGCACGGCCAAACACTTAAACAATTAGAAACAAAATGTATTTTTAATAAAAACAAATCTAATCGTTTAACTGTCCGGACGTGACGAATATTCTATCATATGCTTGACAAAGATACACATATCCCCCACTAAAGCTAAGGAATAATAAGTCTAAAGCGGTAAAAAGGGTTTTTTGGTTCATGGGTTAAACCTAGCTTTGCTTGAACAGTTCCTGCATAAACTTAGTAGATCGCTGGCCCGAGTCCTCGACGCTTTAACTACCGTATGGTCACTAGTATGCTTCATGGATCGTTGGCGCGAGTCCTTGATTTTTCAAGTGATGGATGGTCACTAATGTGTTCCTTGGATCGCTGGCGCGTTATTTTCATAACGGATGGTCACCAAGTTTCACACTAGATCGCTGGCGCATCATTTAATCAATCTTAAACTCGGATGGTCACCAATTCACACACAGATCGCTGGCGCATTAGCTAATTAATCTAATACTCGGATGCTCACTACCTTATTCATACATTTAATATTCTTACTTTGCCATCATCATATTTGGATGCTCGAAAGCTAATAACGAATATAACAATACGGTTGGGTATGGTCGTATGGATAACATTTAGGATATAAATTGGTGTAAAATAAAAATACATAACAAGAAACAAATAGATTAAGTCCTAAGTGTGGTTAGAATACTTCCCTACCATCCCATGAATAAGACTCATATCATTTAATAACTCACGCTTTGACTCTTTTGTAACTCATGCTTTAGGTAGACACGAATTATACTCAATAAGATCTTAGACAAAGAATAAACAATCATTAGTTGGCGTTCCCATAACGTCCAACTCTCTTTCAATCCATAAATATAATACAATAATAGTGGTGATATCAACCACTTTAATACAAAACTTTACATCGTTGGTTTAAACAAACTACCAACTTTTTTTTCTTCTTTTTTTTCAATTTTTTTTAAAGATACTAATGGTGTAAAATTTCACCACAATACCATCACAATAATTTTATAATTTTTTTTACTTTTCAGACTTTCAGACATAATGTAATAGTGAAAATAGTGAACACACGAAAAACTGACTAAAAATATACAATATGTACTTTCACTCCAATTGCATTGTGCAATTTCTCGACCTAATCAAAGATAATGAATTTACGCACACGAACACAGGTAACGCAAGGAAACACACTTTGCCTAAGCAACTAACCACTGACTTAAATCTACAGAGTAGGCTAAGGTGTAAGGTGTAATGAAACATAATAACAAGGTGTATAAGTCTTAAAGGAATGGCTCTACATGTTTTTCTAGGGTTATCTTACTCTAAAAATGAGAGTAACAAAGGGTTTATACGGGGGTTAACTAACCAATGTAGTTAGTTAATATCACATAACATATAAAGGCTTTTTGGTGTAATAATAGAATTTTACCAATTTAGACAAGTCACTCCAATTATAAAAATAATACTTATTATGGTGGTCTCGAATAGTATACAAGTCAAGTTTTAAAGTTTACAAGTCACCGGCACACTCATAGATTTGTGAATTTTGAAATCACAATTTTAGAAAATAAAGCTTTGTGTGCAGCTATGCAACTTAGATTAAATAAAAACATGTAAAAAAATTTTTAAATATTGATATATTAAGCGCAAATTAAAGCATATTCTTGAAAAATAAGGACAAGTAAGAGTTAAGTAAAAGTTCTAATTCTCCATCTCCCCACTTAAGTTAAACAACGTCCCCGTTGTTTATTAAAATTAAAAACAGGAAATTAAAAAGAATTAGAATGAAAAACTTCCCTGATATTTGCTCGGTTTGATCCTCCATTATGTATTTGCGAGCAATAAATATATAAATACCACCAATTATACACCAGAGTTTAAGAAGTTCGATACTTGTACAAAATTCATTTGTGGTTAGAAAAAAAATAAAAAATAAATAAAATCTGTAAATCATCAGGTCAGTCGATGCGCCGCATCTTATTGAAGAAGATGTGCCGTATCGAGCCTGAAATTGGTACGGGTCAGAAAGATTAGATGCGTCGCATCCTTAACCAGAGATGCGCCGTATTAAATAAACTGACAGAAAGTTCATAGTTCAGAAAATAAAATGCAGAAAAATAAAAACAGATATGACCTGTGCAGTAGATACGCCGCATCTATTGATGAAGATGTGCCACATCTGCTACAGGTCTGACAGACTCGACAGCAAAAAATAGTAAAGATAAATCCGGGTTGTATCCCGGTAAGCACTTCTCTTTATTCCAGAGTCTTCAAGTTAGACTCACGTTCAGTTCATATCTTGTTCACATGAGATCTTCCATCTCCATCTCTTTCTTAATTCCATTGTCAAGTAACCAAACATTATGTCCACTAATTGGAACACCTTTTGACACAAATCCGCCTCTAGTAGTTATTCCATTCAGGTCGTGTCTTTGGAACAAAACTCTTTTAATCACCTTCGACAATTGGTGCACTTCAATCGTCAATTCTCTAATCATATTGTTTTGTTCTTTTAGCAACAGTTCATTGATGAAAGTTTCCACCTCATGATGCTCCTTATAACATTCGTGGGCGAACTTAGATACAATCTCATTGATTGCAAGTTTGATCCTTGGTCCTCCGAACCAGGTTGGGAAAATATCAATCATGATTCCTGAAACATAAAACAAATAGTTTTCGTTGTAAAAATTTTCTAAAAGACAGGAAAGATTGATTAGAATTTTCTCCGTTCGGGAAATAAAAATAAAAGTTGCTGATATCTGCAGGCGATGCGCCGTATCATGGAAAAAGGATACGCCGTATCTCGTTACGTTAAAATTAAATCAGACTTTTATTCAGAAAAATGATACGTCGTATCTGTGAAAACAAATGCGTCGTATTTCAGTTTAATAAATTTGAAAAATTGTTTTTAATAAATAAATAAATGCGCCGCAACTGCCGAAACAGATGCGTCGTATCTCGTTAGGGTTTTGAAGATTTTCTGATTAAAAACAGAATACATCGTCTCTAGGGGATAGATGTGCCGTACTTCGAATTTTTAAGTTTACACTGTATATAAAAATAAAAAAACGCAATGCGCCAAATCTGATAAATCTTCATTTAGATCAGCAAAATACTGCAGAGAGCAGTAATACAGAAAAATAAAACGAAAATAAAATAAAAATAAATTACAGAAAATAAAATAAACAAAACGAACAAACAAGAAAATAAAATATGCAAAGTATACAATGAATGCAATCAAAACTACTCCCTCCGTCCCATAAAAACTGTCCAGTTTAACTTTTCAGAGTCAAACTGGTTTAACTTTGACCTTAGATATTTTTTATGTGTTATATAATAATTGATGAAAAATTATACCAATGAAAAACACACTTAAAACTCAATCCATTTATATATTTTTCATCAAGTATTATATAATACCCACAAAAATAGATAAGGTCAAAGTTGAACCAGTTTGACTTTGAAAAGTCAAACTGGACAGTTTTTATGGGACGGAGGTAGTAATTTACAACAAAGTTAGTGGTTAGAATCTAATTAAAATACTAATCAGATAAACAGATATTAACAATTCATTCCTCGGCAACGGCGCCAAAAACTTGATGCGTGCGTGATGTCAGTGTAGCATAGGGTGTTTAAGCTTTTTCAAGTTTTATATTTATATTTAGCCGACTTATTACTAACACACACACTTAACGAGAAGTGTACTCGATCAATATGTATATAGTGGTAAGTAGAGTGTCGAACACTAAGAATGGAACGTAATATCTAGTTGATTTAATCAGTATTTTAATATCTAAGTTTGTTTTACAATCTAATCTAATAAACGGGGGTTTAGCCTGAGAGACTTACACATATTTAATTAAACAATAAAAGTAAAACTAATGAGAACGAATCAGTGAATAGCAATCACGTACACAGATAGATAATAGAAACACGTAAGAAGACCTGTCCTATTAATTAAGTAGCTTGTCACTTGTTTTATTGCTAGTTTTATATGATGAGTATCGTAATCTAATATGTCTTGTTGGATCCTAATTATCGGAAAGTAAACTCTTAATGATTACTTATGTTTATCCTACCTTCTAGACACTAGATAAGCAGGCAACGAACATGTATGGTAGCCCAGAAGACTCAACTAAACACAGAGGTTATCAATGCACAAATAAAAGTCACCAAAAACTTCAATCATATAAACTTTAACCGATGGGAAAGCAATTTTAAGGGGAGCAGTATGGTAGCCACAAGCCCATTAATCCTGATGGATTAAAGCTTACTAATACAATAAACAAAACTACTTAATGAATTATACACATGTAGAACCTTCTTACGGCTATAAGATCTTCGTTTGGGGAGTGTCTTGTGATGCTTCTTCGACTGAATTCGTCTCCTTAGGGTTTTGTTGCAGTCCAAACTCGTATCTCTCTTGGGGTATATATAGTTTTTGTCCGAGGGATCGATACGGCGCATGTTGATGACAGATGCGGTGCATCTACTTAACTTCGCGTGGGGTCCAAGATTATTATATTCTAGAATATTTGTACACCGCCTTTAGATGCGGCGTAACTTGTTTCTCTATGCGGCGGATGTTCTTTAACGTCTTTGATAGTATCTGGTGAAGTCTTAAGCTGATACGACGCATGTTGTAAATGAGATGCGATGTATTTGGAGTAGAACAAGTTGATTATCCTTCGTTGACCAAAGTTTCATTTGCGGCGCATGTTGTAATTAGATGCGGCGCATTCTTCAAAGTCAGGCAATGGTCTTTGAATTCATCTAAGTATGATGTTGCGTCGTATCTGTTGAGAGTGATACGACGCATCTCTTGAATTTCAATAGTCTTTTCAAATCTTGATCATTTAGCTCCCTAATTCGTCCAATATCATTAACTTTCACCAATAGCTTGTTTTTACCTGAGAATCACTAAAGTAAACATTAAAGCACCAATTTTCATACAAAATAATATAAAACAAGTTAATTAAATAGGATAAATGATGCTAATAAAATGTACTTATTTGATCTCATCAGGTATCTTACTCTAAAAATGAGAGTAACAAAAGGGTTTATACGGGGTTAGCTTACCAGTGTAGTTAGTTAATATAACATAACATATATAGGCTTTTTTGTTGTAACCCTAGAAATTTACCTAGTTAGACAAGTCACTCCAATTATATCAATAATACTTATTATTGTGGTCTTGAATAGTATACAAGCCAAGTTCTAAAGTTTACTACAAATCACCGGCACACTCATATTTTTGTGGAATTTGGGTAAATATTAGGAAACGGATACGCTCAATTCTCATAATTTTATATAATAGAAGTTATGTGTGCGGTTATGCAACTTAGATTTAACAAAAACATGCTAAAATTTTTTAAATTTAAGCATACTAAGCACATGTTAACGCATATTTTTGAAAAATAAAGACAAGTAAGCGCTCTAATTCTCCATCCCCCCCCCACTTAAGTTAAACGATGTCCTCGTTGTTTGGATTTGAAACTAAAAATAGGAAATAGAAAGAATTAGAACGGAAAACTCCCCTGAGATTTGCTCGGAATGATCCTCCATTATGCGTTTGTGAGCAACATTCTACTTTCCGTTCATGGAAAGCGTTCAAACCTCTATGAATGATGTCTCTATAGAAAGTACAGAAACATATATATATATATATATATATATATATATATATATATATATATATATATATATATATATATATATATATATATATATATATATATATATATAATCAAAATTAAAAATTCTGGAAATTTCATCAGGTCACTCGATACGCGGCATCTATTGAATGAGATGCGCCGTATTGAGCTTGGAATTAATACGAGTCAGAAAATTAATGCGCCGTATCCTTAACCAGGAATACGCCGCATTAAAGAAACTGACAGAAATTTTATAGTTCAATAATAAAAATGCATAAAAATAAAAGATAGATATGATCTGATCAGTTGATACGCCGCATCTATTAGATTAGATGCGCCGCATCTGCCGCAGATCTGACAAACTCGATAAACAAAAACAAAAAAAGGGATAATCCGGGTTGTCTCCCGGTGAGCACTTTTCTTTATTCCAGAGTCTTCAAGTTAGACTCATCTTCAGCTCCAACATCATCATTCCTTATACACTAGCTTGGGGTCAAATGGTATACTATATGGTATATATAAATTCTTCATTGCATTAATAGGTATAACCATTTTAGTGTGCCCGAACATCATAATATTGTAACAAGTTGCTTTCCAATGTGAATAAAATATTTTAAAATTTGAAATAGATAACGTTTCACGTTCATAAAAGTTGAGATTATGATTTGTAGGCGATGTATTACAAAGGATATAGTCTGAAAAATTTTCACTGGAATTACAAATTTCGTTGTTAATTCTAGAGTTTTCAAAAATTAGGATTTCATAAGAAAAGAGATTCGTACCAATCTTTAAGATGTTAAACTTTTTCTTTTTAGCAAATCTTTTCTTAAAAGTTTTCTTTTCAGACATGACTTTGTGACATTCAGTTTCAAGCAAAGCTGATTCACATTTATCATTAAATATTCGGCAGGAATTTGGTAAAGAATCCTCTTTATAACTAAGTGAATCATCATAAATAATAGCTAGAAATTTAGTTTCAAAGAATCGAAGACACTCAATGTTACCTTCATTGAGTTCCCTTCTTATCTTACCGTACATTGCAATTTTCTAGTTGTCGATGATTTGATCATTTTAACAAGCTTCTCCTGTTAGATTCAGAATATATTCTTCCATAGTGACGTATGATTCGTCCATTATTCTGAAATAAAACTTACTCGTGCAAAAGAAAAGTAAAACAATCAAAGTAAAATAAAAGTTTGTTGATATAGTGATATCTGACGATGATGCGCCGTATCCAATAATAGGATGCGCTGTATCTAATTACGTTCAAATTAAATCAGACTTTTATTCAGAAAATTAATTACGCCGTGTCAATAAATCAGATACGCCATATGTTTAAATTATCTAAAATCAATTATATTTATTTTAAAATTAAATGCGTCGTATTTTTGTTACGTTTCAAAATACAAGATTTTTTATTTCAATAAAGATGCGCCGTATCGATAAAAATTGATGTGCCGCTTCTTGATAATTTAATAAATTCGTTAACTGTTTATAATAAATAATCAGTACGCCGTATCTGTAAAAACATATGCGCCGTATGGCGTTTAGGGTTTTAAAAATTTTCTGATTAAAACAGAATACGCTGCAACTAAAGGATAAAGTGCGTCGTACTTGAATTATTAAATAATTACGATGTATAAAAAATTAAAACACAATGCGCCGTATCTGGAAAATCAGATGTGCCGCATCGTTTATATCAGCAAAATACAGTAGACATCAAACAATGCAGAAAAATTAAGAAAAAAAATTACAAAATACAGAAAAAGAACTAACTAAAAAACAAAAAATATGCAGAATGTTACAATGAATGCAATTAAACTAATACACAACAAAGTTAGCAGTAAAAAAATATAAAAATGCACAAACTAAACACGTAAGAAAACCTAATTAAAATACTAACAAATAAACAGATATTAAGCAATTCACTCCCCTGCAGCGGCGCCAAAAACTTGATGTGATGTGCTATGTCGTTGTAGAATATCCTTCAAGTTTTAAATTTATAATAGTCGACTTATCATATAACACACACTAACGAGCAGTGTACCAGATCAATGTAGCCTAGTTGGTAAGTAGAGTGTCGGTCACTAAGAGTGGAACGTTAATAACTAGAATGTTTATCAGTATTTTAATATCTAAGTTAATTTTACAATCTAATCTAACGCAGGGGGTTTTTCATGTTTGAGAGACTGGCACAAATTGGTTTGATTAAATAAACTAAAACTATTGAGTAGAATACAACGAATGGCGAACACGTACACTGATAGATAACATATACAGATAAAAGGCCTTACTAATGATTAAGTAGCTTGTCACTTGTTTTATTGCTAGTTTTATATGATGAGTATCGTAAACTATTATCTCTCGTTGCTTCTTGACTATAGGCGAGTAAACCCTTAATGATCACTTATTTCTAAGAATTATTTATCCTTTTTACAGGCTTACACTAACTTATAATGCTAGTGAAGTAAACGTAAAAGGGGTATGGCACCCCAAGCTTGCTACTGCTAGACATAAAGGTTATCAAAGCACATATAACAAGAACAAAAAAAAACATCATATAAACTTTAATTGATGGAAAAGCAATTTTAAGGGGAGCAATATGGCGATCACAAGCCCATCAAACCTGATGGATTAAAGTGTACTATTACAATAGAACAAAACTACTTAATTGAAATAAAACACATTCAGGACCTTCTTACTGCTATGAAATCTTCACTTTGGTGTGTCTTGTGTTGCCTTTTTGTCTATATTCTTCTCCTTAGGGTTTCCTTTTTTCGTTCTAGAGTTTATGGCACACGAAATCCGGTTGTATTTTGGGGTATTTATAGTTTCTGTCTGAGGGATCGATGTGGCGTATCTACTAAGTAGATGCGGCGCATTGACTTAACTTCGCGTGGGGTCCAAGATTAATGTATTTTGGAATTTTCGTACACCATCTTCAGATGCGGCGTATCTTCAATGTAGTGTGGCACATGTCCTTCAGTATCTTGGATTGTATTTGGTGATGTCTGAAAAGTGATGTGCTGTATGTCAGAGTTGTGAAGTGGCGTATCTGAGCTAAAACAAGTTGGTTCTTCTTCGTTGACAAAAGTTTCATATGCGGCGCATTAGATAAATTAGATGTGGCGCATTCTTCAAAGTCAGGCAATGGTCTTTGAATCATCTTTCAGTAGACTTTTCCAATCTTGATCATTTAGCTTCATATTTCGTCCAAAATTACTAACTTTCACCCATTGCTTGTTTTTAACTGAGAATTACTAAAGTAAACAATTAAGTATCGATTATCATAGATAATAATATAAAACTAGTCAAATAAATATGATAAATGATGACAATAATATATACTTATTTGATGTCATCACCTCCCGTGCTTTGTCATGCTTGCTAGCTTGGCAAAAACGTTAGACTTTCATTTGTTAGTTCTGATATTGTCGCTAATTTTTGTTTTGATATAATTCACTCAGATGTATGGACTTCACCTATCCCAGTCTCTTGGGTTTCCAGTATTATGTATTGTTTTTGGATCTTATTCATATTTCATTTGGGTCTACCCTTTAATTAATAAATCTGATGTTCTGTCTAAGTTTTTATTATTTCGCAAATATGTTCACACTCAATTTAAGTATGAAATCAGGTCATTCCAGTGTGATCATGGCGGTGAATTTGACAACTGTAATCTTCCTAAACTCTTTGCTGATAAACTTCACAACAAAATGGCATATCCGAACGGATGATACGCACCATTAATAATTAAATTCGGACCTTTCTTTTTCAAGCTAACCCACTACCAACATTTTGGGTCGAAGCCCTAAATATGGTCGTCCACTTGATTAATATCTTACCCTCCACTGCAATTAACAATGAAATTCCCTATACCCGCCTATTTAAACAAAACCCATACTATAGCTTCTTACGCACGTTCGAGCGTTTATGCTACCCTCATCTATACCCTAATCACAAACTCGAACCTCGTGCCACACACTCAATTTATTTGGTCCAAGCCTCTAATCATCGTGGATATCTTTGTTTTACTCTACACACCAACAAAATCATAATTTCTCGCCATGTAACCTTTGATGAAACTATTTTTCCCTATAGTTCATCTACATCCACACCAATCCCTACATTCACATCTTTGGATGACTCACTTTCTATCATTCCTCCAGTTATTCCATACTTTTCACCCCCAACAAACAAATAACCAACTCGAACCTACAACAAAATCTATCCAAAACAACGCAACCCCTCCAAATGAAACCCCACACCACACACCACACACCAACCACCCAACAAAATGAAACTCCATTCCAAACACCAACACCAACACCAACACCAACACCGTCACCTGCTTCAACCAACACTCCAACAATCATTCCTGAACCTCCCCACAACCCAAACCCTGTCTCCATTCAGCCCATGGTCACACGATATCGTATCGGGACTACTCGTCCTACTCAGCGTCTTAATATGCTTGTCTCTTCTGTTTCACCATTACCAAAAACCTATCAGGATGCGTTTAGTGATCAAAATGCTATGCGCGATGAGTACACTGCACTAATTAAGAACGAAACTTGGACTCTAGTGCCTAGACCCGTGGATACCAACATTTATCAATCTATGTGGCTTTATCGCCACAAGTATTTAGCTGATGGCACTCTTAGTCGCTACAAGGCTCGTCTTGTAGTGAATGGAAGTACCCAATTGGAGGGGGTTGATGTAGATGAGACTTTTAGTCCGGTGGTTAAACCGGGTACTATTCGGACTGTTTTAAGTTTAGCTACTTGTCGACATTGGCCGATTCATCAGCTTGATGTCAAGAATGCGTTCTTGCATAACACTAGTGTAAGCATCAGACATTATAGGTTACTGATGAGGCGAAAATTGTACCGCTTTTAAGGGGTCATTTAAGCCCGAATTCAAGATTATTTGATCAATTATTGCCCTAAATCGTTCCTTTTGTCATTTTAGGTACTTTTGGAGAGAAATCTGGAAAAGGAAGCATTTTGGACATTTTTGGAGCATAAAAGTGAAGAAAACGACAAAGTCTCAAATTTCCTTGCTGGAACAGTACCTGACGACGTCAAGCTTCTACACGTGACGACATCAAGAGTTACAAAAGAGGTGGATGTGGAACTTATAACGTGACAGCCCAGCGTGATTCTCTACATGACGGCGTCAGAAGTGGATCTAGGCAATATGATTTTTATCATGGTGGCGAGTTGACGACGTCACAAGCTATAATGTGACGCCGCCTAATGAGGCGAAAAATGAACCACTTTTAGGGGGTCATTTAAGCCCGGAATTGAATTTATTTGATCAAATATTGCCCTAAATCGTTCCTTTTGTGATTTTAGGTACTTTGGGAGTGAAATCTGGAAAAGGAAGCAATTCAGACGTTTTTGGAGCATAAAAGTGAAGAAAACGCCAAAGACTTAATTTTCTAAGCTGGGAACAGTGTGTGACGGCGTCAAGAGTAAGAATTTGACGGCGTCAAGAGTAAATATCATGACGACCCAGTACAGAAATGAAGGTGTCACAAGGTAGAGCATCAAGAGTTAAATGTGTGACGGCCTGGAAAAATGGAATACATGACGGCGTCAGATGTAGATCAAGGCAGTCCGAGGTTTATTTTGGCGGCGAGATGACGGCGTCACATGATTGTTCTTGACGCCGTCAGCCTCTATTTTCTTTATATAGTTTTCTAATTTTCATTCATTAAGAAGAACAAGTTTGGAGAAACCCTAAGGCCGAACCATATACGTATTTTACAGCTTTTTCAAGGGTTTTCAGCCCTTGAACCCTTACATGTGTTATTGAGATAAGTATTCTTTTAATTCAATCAATATGTCTATGTGTTGGTTGTCTATATCTTGTGCTTGTCTTAATTCCACCATGCTAGGCTAGATTTATCTTGTGTTTGCTTAGATCTAATGAAACCTAGATGTTGATTATGTGTTGATTACTTGTTTATGGTTGTATTGGATGAATGATTTCAATGTTAGGCTTAAGAAAACTGGAAGATCTCCAATTGGTAACATGCTTGAACGTCTTAGGAAACATGAACCCATGTGTACTAGGTTTTATTGGTTGTATTTAATGCATGAGTAAATTCTAATGATCCCATGTTAGGAGCTTCTTAGCCGGCTCGACATAGGAGTGAAGTAGGCACTCATAGGATTGGGGAGTTAAGTACGCCACCCCATGAATGGTATTAAGGAATACAATCCATCATCCAAGCAACTATAACAAGTAATTAACATGTAAAAGATATATAGGGAGTAGTGAAATCTAAGTAAAAACATTTCTCCACTTATTGCTCACAACCTTAGTTTAATTTAGTTTTATTTTCATTTCTTGTATTTTATTTTGATTGCATCTTTAGTATTGGGTTAGTTGACTAGCAACTAATTCCGCCCATATCCTTCAAAACCCGAGATTTTAACTTGCTTTCATAAAAATATAAAAATACAAAAAGAATCATCTCTCATCTTTAGAACTAGTATTTAGGTTTTCTAATCCTAGCGACACTATTCCTAGCTGAACGATCAATCCCCCGGTACTTGTCATTATACTATACTACATCGATCAGGTACACTGCCTGGTGGGGGTTGTAAGCTTCTCGAGATCCCTTGAGAGGTAAAGCCTGGTGCAATCCCCATGCATCAAGTTTTTGGCGCCGCAGCCCGGGGAATAGTTATTGTCTAGGTTAGAATCTCTTTTTATTAGGTCTACTTGCTAGATTCCTTTCTAGTAAGATTTTATTTTTATTTTTAGGATTTCTTTAGTCTATCTTATTTTTTTGTGTTTTTGTTCGTAACTCTTCACCACCCGCCATCATGGCAACCGACGAATTCTCTAACCTTAGGATCACTAGGAGTCGTACTTCCGCTAGAAACCTTGTCTTGCCTTACGCAGAACCCGATAGAGAAATGCGTAGGTTAAGACGATCTCACTCAACACCTAAACCATCTAGCATAGCCATCGACTTTGATGCACCCCTTTCTGAAGAAAATTCAGAAAATCACGTTACAACCCCTAGCTCCCAACCCAACAACGAGATGAGTACCCCCGCAACTCCTACTCCTAAGCACCTTAAGGACTACTCCTCCCCAACCCCTCGTGGCTTCTCAAATGCCATTGTCTACCCAAACAAACACCCCAATGAGGTCTTGCATGCGAATGATGTTTGGCTTGTCCAAAGTGTGTGTAAGTTTTGTGGATTAGATGAGGAAGATCCAATTCAACACATTAAAGACTTCTTGAAAATAGTAGACACCCTCCATACGGATGGGACTACTAGAGACACATCCCGATTACGATTCTTTCCTTTCACCCTCTATGAAAAAGCCCAAGAATGGTATGATAAACTCCCTTCTGAATCTATTTTCACATGGGAGCAACTCATATTCAAGTTCTATGAGAAGTTCTTTCCACCTGGAAAAACCTCAGCATTTAGAGATAGGATCCCCCGTTTCTGAAAAGGGAAGGACGAACCCTTCCATAAATCGTGGATTAGATTTATGGATTTAATAAGACAAGTTCCCCATCATGGCATCGAACTTTGGCTTTTGGTCCAAATCTTCTACGACAATGTCTCCTCTAATGATCGGAACGGGATCAACCAATCTAGGAAAGGGAGATTAGCCAATCTTAGTGCCGAAGAAGGATGGGATAGGATTGAAGAATATGCTCAAGACCAGGATGACACTTGGGATGAACCTGAGTCGACTGTCAGCATTTCTGAAATCACTTCAAATCGGTTAATAAAAATTCACAAAAGAATGAAGTACCTAGCTGGGTTGTGTAAAACTAGAAGGGGGGGGGGGGTTGAATAGTTTTCCCCTCTTTTTCATTTTATAAAAACCTTGTTTCAAAACGTTGATTCGAATTTATTCAATTGTTTGTTTGGAAAACCTTTAATTAGAGTTTAGTATGAAAACACCATATAATCAATGTGATCAATTATATACGTAAGCTTTTGGAAAAAGCTTAGTTTTATGAATGGAGCTTTGGTCGGTCTTTGTGTGAATACATTTTCCTTTTAAAATCTTAAAACATTTTGTATCAAATTATCTATCAAGTTAAACTTAATATGAGAAGTGTGAATAATAATCTATTTGACCATATCATATAAATATACACACAGTCACAATATTAACTTCTATGTACAACACAATCAATCATCACAACTATATAAGCAACAACTAAGACATATAGGCAAGCATAGATGTAAAGCGATAAATGCAAGCATAAATGAAGAGAGATAAGAGAAAGGAAATGCAAACCGGACACGATGATTTATAGTGGTTCGGCTACAAGGACACCTTCCTTGCCCTACTCCACTCCCCGAGTCACCTACTCGAGAGTTTTCTTCACAACTAAACAAGCTCCCTTTTGGCGGAGAAAACCGTACACAACTTTTTCTTACACCATTTAACGACACTAAGCTAAATGTCGAGTTCTAATAGTAGCTAGAACCAATCTCACAACACTACTTCGATCACTACACAACTTCTACACGACTTCACGACTTCACGACTTCTTCATGGCTTCACGACTTCACGACTTCTTCATGGCTTCACGACTTCACGACTTCTTCATGGCCCGACTTCACGACTTCTTCACTACTTCACAACTTCTTCTATACTCCACTACATGTTCACACATCTACTTCTTCACAACTTCATGACTTCTCCACACTACTACTTCTTCCTACTACTTCTTACTCACTCATAAACTCACTACTAAGTAAGATCATCTTGATCTACTTATTACATATACATAACTCACAACATTACATAAACACTAACTAGATCTTAATATATCTTTGGCTTTATGATAGGGAGGTTTCTTTTCTTGCACTTTGAGTGGTGAAGGATTGGATCACTTGAAACAAAGACTTATAATCTTATGATCAAAGGATTTAGAAGGATGTTTTGAAGGGATTGGGACTGAAAATTTTCGTGCAAAAGGTGAGAAAATTCTGTGGGATGAACCAGTATTTATAGGGAGAAAAATACTGTTTGGGAGTGTGGCCGGTCCCCTTAATTGGGTGCCGGTCCCCTTAATAATTAAGAGGACCGCCTAGTATAATTAAGGGGGCCGCCTAAGAATTTTTTTTTCTTCAGATTTTTTTTGTCTTTTTGTGGGGGAGGTTTTTCTTGAAGAATGTAGCCGTTTTTTGGGTTGAAATTTGAATTCAAAATATTTATTTTGAATAAAACATTTCTTATAAATACAAAAATGTTTTGTATAAGTTTAAAAATGTTTGTCCCACTTTAATAAAATGTAAGGTTTGTAAAAATAAAAATTCCTTTGATCATAAAATGCATTAGACACTTTGTTTATTCATACCTTAAGTGATATGGATGCTAAAGCAAATATTTACGACTAAATACTTGTTTACGTCATAATTTGTAGTTCAATGAGTTTATGTTTTGTGATTATCAAAACATAGAGATATCGATATATGTTAATAATGTTTTTAGGCATTATTTATATCAACAATCTCCCCCTTTTTGATGATTACAAAAACTAAACTCATCAAGTCTAAAAATTAAGTTTTAGACATGTATTTAGTGAGTTTATATTCACTTCTCCCCCTTTTTGTAGAATCAAAAAGGTTATGCCGACTAGCTTCATAAATGAAGTTAGACGGGATGAAAGCTCCCCCTTGATGTGTGCTCCCCCTCGTTCGATGGCACCAAGGGATCGAGATATGGAATGCTCGCAAAAAAAATATTAGAAGCACAAGCATATATAGAAGAATATGCAATATACAAATAACAAGCATAGCAAACAAATATTAAGGATACATAACAATTAATTCAAAGAGATTATGTTAAAGATCCTAATTTGCCAAAGAGAGCCATCGGACTTGCTTGTAACAAAAGGTTGGTTGATTCGTATTTGGAAGTGAAAATCATAAGCATATAGTATGCTTAGATGGTTGATGATGGAGTGTTTGGAATGAAGATGGTTTAGTTGGGGTGAGGTTGTTGGATTAATGGAGGTATATGTTTGGGTCATGAATGTTGGAGAGTTTGGTTGTGGAGAGTTTGTAGCAGAAGAGGTTGATTAAGGTTTTGGATGTTGTTTAAGTGAGGGTATTGGATGTGATCTAGTGAGAAGATATTCAATCCAAGTGAAGTGTTCATTGAATGCAATGGTTTTTAGGAGAAAGATGCAACAAGGTCAATTGTTGACATGCTTCTCAAGTTGATTTATGTTGTGTGGTGATGAGGGTGATCTAGATGAAGGTGGATCTAAATTGCGTTGAGCAAGATGTAAGGCTAAAAGAGCACTAAGCTCATGGGATTCTTTTAGTGCCTCAACGAACATTAAGTGTTCGGAGGAAGGTGATGGTGGTAGAGCATGATAGTTGTCTTGGGTGAGGGTTAGAACATGCAACATAGGAATGGCATGTGAAGTTGTAGGATGTGGTGGTGATACTCTTGGTGGTGTAGACATGTTTGTGCTTGGGTAATCATGAAAACATGATATGGGTGGAAGAGATGCTTCATGAGTGGATGGTGTTTTTGTTGAATGCGCAACATGTAAAGTGTTGGTAATGAGGTTGGGATTATTGTTTTGGGATTGTGCATGCTCATCATAAGAGGGAGCATTAGTGGAAGCACGAATGGATGATTTGAATGGATCATTTGTGTGAGAGTGAGGTTTAGGTGTTGGTTGATTATGAACAACATCGCTTGAGTTTTGAAAAGATTATGAGGTTTGAGTGTAATGTAGAAGGATATGGATGAGTAAAGGTTTTTGATAGTGAATTGCAGAAAGGTTGTGTTTTTGGTTTCAAACAAGTCCAACTCTTTGAGGCAATTAAGCATATACTAATTATGTAGGCAATTATGTAGCTAAAGCATGTTAATCAAAGAGATTAAGTAAACAAGCAATTTCATCTAGCATGCAAATATACTCATGAAGCAAGTAAAATATAAGTGCTAGGAAACAATAAGCAACATCAAGTATTTCATAACTACATAACTAGGAGGATTAATCCTAATGTGTTTCAATGTGCAATAAGTGGGTAGTTATGATAGCATGGATTTCTAGACTTGTTACAAACAAAGTCTTAATGAACAAACCATGGTCCTCTTGATTTGATTTAGTTCACTTGTAAGTGTCATTTATATAAATATAGATGACAAATATGAGATCACCATGCATGATTTTAAAAGAGATGTTTTTAGCATTATTCAACAATGTTTGAAAGTAAGTTTTCACTTAGATGTGAGAGTTATTTGAATAAAATAGATTGGGTTTTTACTTCAAAATGTGTGAATAAATGGTAAAGAATATTTTCCCAATCTTTAGTTTTGATCAAAACAAAATTAAAAGTGGATATTGATAGTGAAAACATGTTATTTAAAAGTGGGATAGTTATTTGAAACACTATTTTCCAAAATGTGAGGTTTTTGCATATTTTTAGAGATATTAGATTTTTGACAACAAATATCATGAATCAAATATTTTAAAAAATGTTTATTAAAGATCTCATGCTCAAGAGGGTTGGTTAAGCCTATTATTATCTCATGCTATCGTTTCTACATATCCTAGGATCCTAAAGGGAATGAAGACGATAATTTATATGTTAGATGCGAGAGTGTTGAATGGGGTATAACCTAACATCTATAGTTCCTTTGTTTTCGCACACTTATCTAACTTAATGCCATAAATCTAGGAATGAAAGAATCTAATGAGAAGCAAAGTTCATAAAAGTAAACTAGCGTTAGGTATATATAGGAAGAGCAATTTAATCAAGTTGGAGAATGAGTATGAGACTATTACTAGTGGTGCTCAATTCAGGCTAAACACGACTATTTTTACGGGTTACACACACCCAACTTCTCACATAGAAGCAATTCAACCGTTAGGTTAAATTGAATTTCTAGTCAATAGATTCTCCAGTAGTCATTCTCTTTTTAGAAGAAATCGAGTTCCTAAATTTACCTATCGAAGATTACCAAAATATGAAGTTTGCTTGATTCACTAATACTTGGCTTAATGTGACTCAAACATCATGTTTTTATGAAGGTAAATCTAGATGATATATTTTATTCACGATCCTAATAGAGACGTGTTGAATGTTTAGATAAGAGTAAACAAAAAATTTTAATCCTTTCTTCATGATTTACCGGTTGTTTGGTTTTGATGACATATTACTTGATTAAATAACTGTGCTAGACTTAAGAGTGCACCTTAGCATCTCTTGTGAAATGAATCTCATTAAGATTATTTATCTTAAATGAGTTTGTGATTCTCAAATGATATCAAAACTAGACATTAATATATTTTTAAACAAATATTATTTTCTATGATTTTTGCCAATGTTATATATCATACTTTAACAAGTATTTGAAAAAATAAATTTTACTTGTTTATGGATTGTGACAAGTTAATTTTCAATTCTAATAACTTATATTATTTTAAAAAAATGTAGTGCATTATCTTGTAACACAACCATTCGTGCTACAAAGAAAATAAAATACATAGAATATATAGTGTGTATTATTCTTAAATATGTATTTTATCTTGAAGTGATAATTTTAAGTAGTGTGAGCAAAGTTTACATATGTTGTTAGTTTGCTCATGTTTGGTTTTTCGGATATGACACATTTATCCATTGCATTGCAATGTAAATTGCTTGAATATTTCGGACGAAACATCCAAGTCGTCAATCTTACTTCATTGTATATTTTATGAATGTGTGTAAAATGTTATTCTAATATTTGGAACACAATTATTGGACAAGTAGATTCAATATGACATTATCAACACGAGTGTGAGTTATGATCCAATGCATACTCTTTTCATCTACAAAGGATGTAACTATTTTCATATCAATCTAGTGTGATTGAGTATGTAGATTTAAGACTATATCTTTTGTTGTAATTTGATATAATATTGAAGCTAAACAAATAGCAATCCAATTTCTTGTCCACACTCAAAAACACGTCAATTAGATTTGATGAATATATCAACCATAATTTGAATAATGAATTGATATAATATCAGGATCTTTCTTGACCCTCACAGACACTCATTTGAAATAAATAAACATTTTGATAGTGTGTTCCATTAATCCTAAGATTATTTGTTAGTGAATGATTGAAAGTTGACTTATTATTTCATGATTGTTATATGTTTTGTTTTTGTGAAAGACTCTTCATTTTTACTTATTATGAACACACTTAGATTTTGAAAATACTTTTTCTTTTATATAACTATTAAAGTTTTACAATGATTCAATTTCTCTTATTAAACATCTTAAGGTAAAACAAGCTAATTTGTAGAAAATATTTAAGTGTGTTGTGAAGAATATATTAAATTGTTTGAAATGTTTAGGTGACTAGATTGAACTCATTTACAAGATGTTTGAGTAACATTAAGCAATCTATACCTATATGCAATGCAAGCATATTATAACAATCCTAACGCAAGAAATCTAGCATAAGATCTAGTTAAGTATAAATCGGCAAACTAGCTATCAACTAATAGGGTCCATATGCATAGATATACACATAGCTAAACTCCAAATAGCAACAATCATTTAATATATTCAATTAAGAAAATAAAATCACAAAGAAGTTCACATAACACATAAAACACTTGTCGTCGTTTTGTGTATTATATACACTAATGTTTACTTAGCTCGAATTTATTTGAAAATAAAATAGTTTCCTCCCCATTCTATAATTTAATTAAGATAAATATTTTGAAAACATAAATACTTAATTTTTCAAAAGTATATCAACTAGGAATGCCCGACTTGAAGGAAAAGGTAAAACAAAAGTTTTACGTTAAAACGACACACAAATTTTTGACCACCGTATAGTATTTTGACTTTTTTACTTATTTAAGTTTGTAATGGTTACTTGTAAGTATTTTTAAATGAAAGTAGACTCAATTACCTTTAAAACGCCGGGTGGCACGACTTCTACGGAGTTACGGTTAATTTTATATGATTTTTCAAAGTTTTCGAAAAACTGTCGAACAGACAGGCGGACCCCTTAAATAATTAAGGGGACCGCCCAGTATTTAAGGGGGCCACCCAGACAATTAAGGGGGCCGCCCATCTGGTACTCAAAATTTCATTTTTTGTAAAAAATTGTTTTCTGACTTTTCGAAAAGGTGTGTAACTTTCTGATTTTAATACCGAACATATAACACTTATTTTAAGCATAATATTATTTCGAGCTAGTATAATTAGTGTATATATCATCAAAACTAATACAAGTTAATCAACAAAACACTTTTCATATTTAATCCTCCTTAATGGGTAATTTGATACATGGATCGTACTCAATTGTTAAAACCATTTGTTTTGAAAATTTGAGCGACGTGGCTCTAGTACCAATTGTGGAAAACTAAAAGGGGGGGTTGAATAGTTTTCCCCTCTTTTTCATTTCATAAACACTTTGTTTCAAAATGTTGGTTCGAATTTATTCAATTGTTTGTTTGGAAAACCTTTAATTAGAGTTTAGTATGAAAACACCATATAATCAATGTGATCAATTATATACGTAACCTTTTGGAAAAAGCTTAGTTTTATGAATGGAGCTTTGGTCGGTCTTTGTGTGAATACATTTTTCGTTTAAAATCTTAAAACGTTTTGTATCAAATTATCTATCAAGTTAAACTTAATATGAGAAGTGTCAAATAATAATCTATTTGACCATATCATATAAATATACACACAATCACAATATTAACTTCTATGTACAACACAATCAATCATCACAACTATATAAGCAACAACTAAGACATATAGGCAAGCATAGATGTAAAGCGATAAATGCAAGAATAAATGAAAAGAGATAAGAGAAAGGAAATGCAAACCGGACACGATGATTTATAGTGGTCCGGCTACAAGGACACCTTCCTTGCCCTACTCCACTCCCCGAGTCACCTACTCAAGAGTTTTCTTCACAACTAAACAAGCTCTCTTTTGGCAGAGAAAACCGTACACAACTTTTGCTTACACCATTTAACGACACTAAGCTAAATGTCGAGTTCTAATAGTAGCTGGAACCAATCTCACAACACTACTTCGATCACTACACAACTTCTACACGACTTCATGACTTCACGACTTCTTCATGGCTTCACGACTTCACGACTTCTTCATGGCTTCACGACTTCACGACTTCTTCACTACTTCACAACTTCTTCTATACTCCACTACATGTTCACACATATACTTCTTCACAACTTCATGACTTCTCCACACTACTACTTCTTCCTACTACTTCTTACTCACTCATAAACTCACTACTAAGTAAGATCATCTTGATCTACTTATTACATATACATAACTCACAACATTACATAAACACTAACTAGATCTTAATATATCTTTGGCTTTATGATAGGGAGGTTTCTTTTCTTGCACTTTGAGTGGTGAAGGATTGGATCACTTGAAACAAAGACTTATAATCTTATGATCAAAGGATTTAGAAGGATGTTTTGAAGGGATTGGGACTGAAAATTTTCGTGCAAAAGGTGAGAAAATTCTGTGAGATGAACCAGTATTTATAGGGAGAAAAATACTGTTTGGGAGCGTGGCCGGTCCCCTTAATTGGGTGCCGGTCCCCTTAATAATTAAGGGGACCGCCTAGTATAATTAAGGGGGCCGCCTAAGAAAAAAAAAATTTCTTCAGATTTTTTTGTCTTTTTGGGGGGGAGGTTTTTCCTGAAGAATGTAGCCATTTTTTAGGTTGAAATTTGAATTCAAAATATTTATTTTGAATACAAATTTCTTATAAATACAAAAATGTTTTGTATAAGTTTAAAAATGTTTGTCCCACTTTAATAAAATGTAAGGTTTGTAAAAATAAAAATTCCTTTAATCATAAAATGCATTAGACACTTTGTTTATTCATACCTTAAGTGATATGGATGCTAAAGCAAATATTTACGACTAAATACTTGTTTACCTCATAATTTGTAGTTCAATGAGTTTACGTTTTGTGATTATCAAAACATAGAGATATCGATATATGTTAATAATGTTTTTAGGCATTATTTATATCAACAAGGGTCGCAGTTACCTAAACAACTTTCAAATCCTTACTTAATCTGCGACTACTGTGGGGGCCCGCATGAGTTAGAGGAATGCGGAGGAGAAGCCACGACTGAACATGCATGCTTGTCAGGAGGTGACATCTATGCTGATCCCTCCCTTTTGCCTTTTTACCAAAATGACGATTACACCCTCTGGGGGAATCTGGTAAAAAGAAAAGAAGGTGAGGAAGGTCCTGAATTCGAGATCAGGAGTACTTTTGAAGATGACCTTGGTCACTTCACTCAAGAAAATGGCTTGCAATTAAAAGGACTTAACGAACTTGTTGACGAGCAGCAGAATGACATTGGAAAATGGTTCAACAAGCTTAACTCAGCCCTCGATAACCTTGAAATGCCATCAGTAAGCAAAAAAGACCCCATGCTCGCGATAACCACTCGAGCTGGAACAACAACCAAGGACCCCCTTACCCGAGCTCGTCCCCCATCACTCCTGATCCAAACAAGCCGCGCGAGGAGGAGGAGGATGTAGGCAGCGAGACTCCCAACCAACCTCCCTTGACGACCCCTTCCCCATCAACCCCACCTAACCAACCTGTGAGAATCCCATTCCCATCCCGATTAAAGAACCAGAAAACTGAGAATGATAATAAAAGATTCTTGTCATACCTAAAAGACTCAGTAGTCACCATACCCCTCCTTGATGCTTGCTATCACATGCCAAAGTTTAGCGCATACTTTAAAAAACTACTCGCTAACCGAAAGAAACTTGAGGGTCTTGTGACCCTGGGGGAAGAATGCTCGGTGGTGACCCATCGAGGGCTACCAAAAATGGTAGACGATCCGGGCAGCTTCACCTTGCCTTGCTCCACAGGATCTCTATCAATAAAGAATGCTCTTGCCGATTTGGGGGCGAGTATCAATCTCATGCCTCACTCTATGTTCCTTAAATTAGGATACTCTGGATTAAAGCCTACCCGTATGAACATCCAACTAGCCGATAGATCAGTCAAGTACCCCGTAGGGATATGCGAGAATGTGCTAGTCAAAGTTGGGAAATTCAAATTCCCGGTCGACTTCGTAATCCTGGATATGGAGGAGTATGACTTGGTACCCATCATCTTAGGGAGACCATTTCTTGCCACCGCTCGTGCAGTCATTGATGTTTATGACGGCAAGTTAACCTTGCGAGTGGGAACCGATAGCACAACCTTCTACATTAAGGACTCTATGGATCTCTCTCTCGAAGCAGCTAACCGGCTCTATTTCATTGGGGAGGTCGATGAACTCACAGATGTCATTGATAGCTGTGTTGATGAACAAATCGAGGAAGGCTGGTTACGGGACGAGAGTTTTCTGCCTTTGCTAGAGGTGGAAAAGATGGAGGATGTTGGTGCAGTCTCCTTCTACCCTAGACAAGAGGCAACAGAGCATCTCGAGCTCCGAAAGCCTGAAAACAAGCTTAAGCCTTCTATTATCAAACCTCCTGAGTTAGATCTTAAGGAGCTTCCTAACCATTTAGAGTATGCCTTCCTTCAGGGAGAGGACCAACTGCCGGTAATCATAAACTCTTCCCTGGAACATGAACAAAAAGGTAAACTCTTAGAGGTCCTAAAGAAATATAAGGGAGTGCTCGCATGGAGTGTAGCCGATATTAAGGGGATTGACTCAACTTTTTGCACACGTAAGATTCTCATGGAAGAAGATTATAAGCCTACCGTGCAACCCCAGAGGCGGGTGAATCCCAACATTAAGGAAGTAGTAAAGAAAGAAGTCATCAAACTTTTGGATGCAGGATTGATCTACCCAATCTCGGATAGCCCATGGGTCAGTCCTGTACAGGTTGTACCTAAGAAGGGTGGAATGACTGTAGTTAAGAATGACAAGGGTGAGATGGTGCCCCAGAGAACGGTCACTGGATGGCGGGTATGCATTGACTATCGAAAGCTCAATGATGCCACGAGGAAAGATCACTTTCCCTTACCATTCATTGACCAAATGTTAGAGAGATTGTCTGGACACGAGTACTATTGCTTCTTGGATGGATTCTCAGGGTATTTTCAAATTTCCATAGCACCTGAGGACCAAGAAAAGACCACGTTTACTTTCCCTTATGGAACATTCGCCTACAAAAGGATACCTTTTGGGCTATGTAATGCCCCCGCCACTTTCCAACGATGCACGACCGCAATCTTTCACGCACTTATGGAAGACAGCATGGAAGTGTTCATGGACGACTTTTCGGTCTTCGGAAATTCCTTTGACCGCTGTCTTGCTAATCTAGAAAAGATGCTTAAACGTTGTGAGGAAACCAACTTGGTGTTAAACTGGGAAAAGTGTCATTTCATGGTGAAAGAAGGGATTGTGTTAGGACATAAGATCTCAGGAAATGGAATAGAGGTGGACCAAGCTAAGGTTGAAGCTATATCTAAGTTACCACACCCGACGACTGTTAAAGCAATACGCAGCTTCTTGGGGCACGCTGGGTTTTATCGGAGATTCAGCAAAGACTTCTCCAAAATAGCCCGGCCAATGACTCAATTGCTTATGAAGGATGCTCCATTCGATTTTTCCCAAGAATGCAAGGATGCATTCGATCTCTTAAAAAAGGAGCTCACACAAGCTCCAATCATGATTACACCCAACTGGGAGTTACCGTTTGAAATCATGTGTGACGCTAGCGATTTCGCTGTCGGGGCTGTATTGGGCCAATGGCGTTACAAGCTATTCCAACCTATTTACTACGCTAGCAAAACCATGAATCCCGCTCAAGAGAATTACTCCACCACCGAAAAGGAAATATTGGCCGTAGTGTTCGCATTCGACAAATTCCGGCAATATCTTGTCCTTTCAAAGATAGTCGTTTTCACTGATCACTCGGCTCTTCGATATCTTTTTGCTAAGCAGGATGCTAAGCTACGACTAATTCGGTGGATCTTGTTACTACAAGAATTTGATGTTGAGATTCGTGATAAGAGGGGGGCAGAAAATCTGGACGCAGATCATCTATCTCATCTTGAAAATCCCTTGGATGAGCACGATAGAAGTGAGATTAGGGATTCATTTCCTGACGAACAACTCATGTTAATGATTGATTCGGAGCCTTGGTACGCCGATTTTGCCAATTATCTCGCAAGCAGACTCGTTCCTGAACACCTGACTAGATACGAAAGAAAAAGGTTCTTTTCTCAGTTAAAATACTACTTTTGGGATGAACCATTTTTATTCCGAAGGTGTCCTGACCAAATTATAAGACGTTGTGTTTCGGAAGGTGAGGCAGTAAAGATTATGAGGGAATGTGATTCGTTGTGTTTTGGTGTGTGCAAACAACAATTTATCACAATATAACAAACGTGAAGCTTAATTTGTCGTGAGACAAATAAACGTGAAGTAATACGAGTAAACCGTTTAGGAAAACGATTACCTCGCAAAACTTGTGAAAGTGATATTCAAATTGTGAGACCGGGAAGTGATTTCCCGGGTCGTACCCCAACGAGGCGTGAATGGAAAGCTTCGAATGAGATTGGGATTAAAATCTTGTATGATTGGAAAGGTTATTTGGTTTTGCGATACGTTAAATTAACGAATTTGAAAATTAATGAACGAATTTAAAAGTAATTTAACCTAAGGCAACTAACTAACTAAGAAACATCTAAAACACTACGGGAAACATAATTAGGTATCGGGAATCCTAAAATGTAAATTAAACTAGAAACGTGACGTTTAATTAAAAATTACGCGAACGCGCAAAATAAAACGTGAAATTTAAGTTCCAAACATCCTACGAGTTTACGAATAATTTCCTTACGTGCTAAAAGATAAAGGAAAATTTTTGAGAAAAGAAAATTAATTTTTCAAACAAAATTCTATTTATTATAATTAAATTACCATTTAAACTAAATTAAACTCTAATAATTACTAAAACTAATTATAAAAACCCAAAACTTTTTTTTTTGAAAAATTCAACAAACTAAAATTAATTTGGGAAAAATATAAAAATTTGTAGCACAATTCAACAATAAGCTAGAATTAAGCTAGATAAGCTGTTTAAGCTTATTCTGCTTCAACACAAACAACAATACCTAAATATTAAATTTTGCAAGACTTTATTGATAAAAGACCCAAGGGCATGTGGTAGTGTGTGGTGTATTATGTCTGCTCGGTTGTGAGCCAAGGGGTCAGGGGTTCAAAACCTCCTTTTTGCAAAGATTTTCCAAATTATTTTTGTTTCCCTTTCTTTTGATTTATTCACTGATTCACACGCTCCAAAAACAAACTCCACTTAACCTCACAAAGCAGATTACAAAAAAAAAAAAAAAAAAAAAAAAAAAAAAAAAAAAAAAACAAAAAAAAACTATACCAACGCTTGATCTAGAAACAGATTTGAGTTATAAAAAAAACAGTTTTTTCAAAAGGTTCTTTGTTTAGTAGTGACAACCCAATTACGCAATTAACTCAACCAAGCTTTCACAAGCTTGGGCTTGTGTAAGCAACAACAAAAAAACAACACAGCAGAGTCAACAACAAGAACAACAATTACTAAAACTAATAACAACAAGATCAGATTACCATGAACAAGCATATCACAGCAGCAGCAGCCTAAAAAGGACCAAAAGAATGCCTTATAATAAGTATTCTTTAAGCAAATCTATCAAAACTAAAAGTAGTTTTCTAAACTACACCTAAATGGGTTCTAATCGCAACAAGAATTAATCTGAGGGATCCATTAATGAACAAACTACACTAGTCCTAAGTCAGTCAAAAGCTGATGGTGCAGGGTATCATTTGGGTCAGGCAGTCAACTTTCAAGCCATTTTTCTATGGTCGAATCCTTCTCAAATCTCAGTTTTCTTTTTGATTTAGGAAAAAAAACTGGCAAACCTCTCAATCCAACAAACCTTACTGATTTTCATTCATTAATAAATCCTAGAACTAGATTTGAAAATTGACCAAAAACTGAATGTGCAGCTTCTTGACTTTTGTGATTTTGAAAATTAAATTGACTTTGATGAATTTGTACTAACACTAGATGGCTGATATTGTTATATTCAACTCAAGTGAAATAAAAACAAGAAACCTTAACTTGTTTCAAATTAAAATCAATGATCTTAATTTTCAATGAAACACCAACTAGGTTGTTGATGCATTACCTATCAATTTTTGACTTTCTTTGAAAGTGACTAGCTGTTTTCTTTCTTAACAAGTTTAATACAATCTAAGTGATATTCTTAAACTGATAACAACCTTCGAAATGACAATAATACCAGCAAACCATGTAAAGCCAAACACCCCTATTGGGACTGACTTCAAAGTTTGACAATGAAAGTTGCTGATCTAACAATATTAACTTATTAACTTAAATAAGATAAAGGCAGACAATAACAAACTGCAAGCAACAATAGACAATAATCATACAACAACTATGGGGAAAAGAAAATAAGGGCCTACTTGTCATCCAAAGGTAGTGATGAATCTGAAAACCATGAACAAAGAAAACCACCTAATGTTCCCCATGGAACTCTAAACCCAATTGCTCCCATCCATATTCTGCTACTGCTTTTTGTATTTTTCTTTCCAACATTTTTTTGTTTTTCTAAATTTTCTGAATTTAATTTCTTAAAACTACAGTTACACTAGACCTTTTTATAAGCAACAAAACAGAATTGGACTTATGAAGAGTAAAAAGCTTAAATAGAGATTTAAATAAACTAAAATGCCATTTTTATTAAACTTAAACTTTTCAAATTACAACTAAAAAAAACATAACTTTGAAATTAGAAAATACAAAAGATAATGAGATGAGATGAGGCCCTCAGGCTTACAACAACTACCTATTTATACTATAAAAGTGGAGGTACACAATCAAGCTTCTTCCTTGTCTTCATCTTTGGTGTGCCTCTTCACTGAGATGGTTGATGAGATGGAAACTTTGTGCTTCTTCACAATAAATCTTGGCCTTTGGATCAATTACAAATCATCCCAGCCCTTTAATTACTACTTTGGCACCCAAAAGAGTTGTGGATTGCCAACTTGTCTTTCTGTGAGTGGACATGGGAGTTAGGTATGGTTTGGAGGGGATTAGTGGGATTGGGGAATGGTATTGAGGACAAGCTGTGAGGGTGATGGGGGTCTTGGCTGGTTGCAGTCACGGGGTGGGAGAAATATTTTGGGGAAGAAGACATAGCAGCTGTGTATGTTTTGACTGTTTGACCTCCCCCCTTTTAGGTTTAATAATAAAACGTGTTGTGGTTTGGGCTTGGGGTCATTTTGGGCTTGGGAAGTGGGTAATATTTAAGGGTGGGTTGAATTTGTAGTGGGCTAGTGATAATAAGGATCCGTATGTTTTATTAACTTTGAAACCACAAGAACCAAATATGAAATAGGCAAAAATTCTAGGGACCACTTCTGCCATTTCTTGCAACTTCGACCAAGGACCAATTTTGCCATGTTGTGAATTCCCAAGGACCATGATATGTGGTTCTCCCTTTTTTTTAAATGTCCAGGGACCAAAATTGCCAAAACTCAAAGGTAAGGGACCAAACTTGTAACTTTTTGAAAACATTTTGCCCAAAGATCATTTGCGTTTTCATTTGACTTTTAAAGAGTTTGGGTTGACTTTTCTTTAAAATGACTGACCAGGGACTAGTTTTGTAAAACTTTGAAAGTTGGGGGACTGAAATTGCCAAATATGCAAATTTTATTCGTTTTTCGTTTGTTTTCACTCGTTTTGCATCAGAAACATATAAAATACGATCTTTGGGATTTTCTTCGCATTTTGGTGCGTTTTTGAGTGTTTTTGATCGTTTTGCAGCTCAGATTTGACTAAAAATGATGAGTATTTACACACTCATCAGAATGTCACTCTGGTCCCTCTGGAGGGCATCATGGAATAAGCATCACCGCCCGAAAGATTTTCGACGCGGGATTCTATTGGCCCACAATTTTCTGTGATGTCAAAGAAATGGTACAGGCATGTGATGCATGTCAACGGGCCGGGAACATATCACATAGGGATGAAGCGCCTCAGAATTTTATACAAGTATGTGAGGTCTTCGATGTTTGGGGAATTGACTTCATGGGACTCTTTCCATCTTCAGGGGGAACGAATACATTTTAGTTGCCATCGATTATGTTTCAAAATGGGTTGAGGCACAAGCCCTTAGGACCAATGATGCCAGGGTAGTTATTCATTTTCTGAAAAAGCTTTTCGCTAGATTCGTTATTCCGAAAGCTCTCATCAGTGATAGGGGGACCCACTTCTGCAATGCACAAATGGAAAAGGTCATGAAGAGGTATGGAGTATCCCATTGGTTCTCCACCGCCTATCATCCACAAACCAATGGCCAGGTCGAAAACACCAATAGGGCTATTAAAAGAATACTTGAAAAGACGGTTAGTCAGAATAGAAAAGACTGGTCATTTAAACTCGACGAAGCCTTATGGGCTTTCCGAACCGCCTACAAGACACCTATTGGAACGACCCCGTTTCGCATGGTGTATGGTAAGGCGTGTCACTTGCCAGTAGAATTAGAACATAAGGCTTATTGGGCGCTTAAGACATGTAACTTAGATTATACAATTGCCAAAACAAATAGGTTCTTGCAATTACATGAGCTTGATGAGCTTAGGTTAGAAGCCTATGAATCTTCCATTACATATAAAGAGAGCAAAAAGATGGCATGACCAGAGAATTAAGAAACCCAAAGAATTTTCAGAGGGAGACAAAGTCCTATTATACAATTCTCGGTTGAGATTATTTTCGGGAAAACTCAAGTCTAGATGGTATGGACCGTTTACGGTGAAAAATTCCTCTAAAACGGGAGCCGTTGTGTTATTAGACGATGAAGGTAGGGAATTTACTATTAACATACAACGTGTATAACATTATCAAGAAAATAACAATGAAATGATTAGTGAGGAGGATGTGACGTTTGATGACGAGGTCACGTAGTAACCCATGACCTTGAGTCTAGCTACAAGACTCATAAATAAAGAAAAGCGCTTCTTGGGAGGCAACCCATGATTTTGTGTGATTTTATTTTGTATTTGTTATTTGCTTCCGTATGCATGCTTTATTTTTATTGTTGGTAGATCATGTTTCTAAACTAAATAGTGGAAATACTTTACTTTGTTGTTTTGGCCTGGTCTTAACTTCACCTAAAGGTATTTTTGCAAGAGATAAGTGTAAGGGGAAACCCCAAATATGTTTTTAAGAAACAACCCGATCATGATTCTCCACAATATTAAATGAACATGTATATTCGTATTTGTTAGAGTCAAATGCTTGTATCGAGTCATAATGAAGTTTTGCAGGATTTTCCAGGAAGTAGGACCAAGATTTTCCAGAAATTTTCCGGAAACTTAACACAAGAATTTCTGTAGGTCACTTCTGACAGCATCATGAGCTTGCTCTTGACGGTGTCACGTGTAAAAATCTGGAAATTTTATCAGTTTTGTTTTTCTAACAGAGTTTTAAAGTTTTTGTTGAATTATTAAGTTTTATAATCTCCAGGAAATCTGCAAACTTCAATCCACAAGCATTATATCTTACTTTGTTTTCTAGGATTTAGAAACTTATGTAGATTGCCGCCGATTTTATGCGAGGTTGCCTTGTCTGTTTTCTCAGGTTTAACAGGTTATGTATGACAAGAAGATGATTCATACTCTAGAAGGGAAGCTTTGATTGTTCATTTTCTTGGAGGAAGATCTAACCTGGCCACCTTATTATCCATACCAAGCGAATCAGGGGAGTATTTGATTTCATTCTTTTTACTTTTTCACTTTTACATTATTTACCTGAACATTGGGGACAATGTTCATCCTAAGTGTAAGGGGAGGGTAAAATGATGACACCTTACAAATACACTTTCGCTTGAGTTTATTTGTTTAATAGTAGACGTGTAATAAAACTATGAGAAATACTTGTTAGTGCAATTTTAGCGCCAAATTTAAATTTTTTTACAACATTTAGGAGTGAAACTTTAGCCATAGCAAGCGTCTCATGGATAGGAGATTGTATAACTAGCACATAACCGTATATTCGGAAAAATTTTCCACCTAAATATGTGAGGTTCACCTTTAGATTTGATAGGAAAAGCATTTACTATTAGTGCTTATGAGTGTACCGGTAGCATTTAGATTCTAGAACTTGCGTTAGTGATGCATCCCGAGACCGCTAGTGAGACTACATTCGTGTAGTAGGATTTACTACATGATAAGAGGCATTAGGATCACCCTTGTGTTAAACCCGTATAATAATTACTTGACCATTTAAGTCATATTACTTGGCTAGTTAAGTCAACTAATTTTTCCCACACCTTAGCGTTGTACTCATTTTTAGTACACGAAACCCCTAGTACACCCCTCCGAGCCTATCTTTTCATTTCTAACTTTAAGCATCTTACTTAAAGGAAGAAGTTGTTACACCCCACTTAAATATACACCCAAATCGCCTTAGCCTTCCGTGTATGCGCTCATTTTTAGTGCATTATTGTTATTTGTTAAACCCTAAGTTAACTATCTAATTGATTACATGGTTGCTAAGTCGAGTCATATCCTTGTACATATTGTTTTGGGACGATTGGGACTCATGGGTAAAGTACTTATTTTATGGAGTAATGGGGAAGAACATCATATTATTACCCCCATATGTACGTTAATCTTAAAAGTGCTCCAAGTGTTTTGATTTTCTTAATTCGAGTCATTAAATTAGTTTATTGTAAAGTATGTAAAAATTCATGTGTAAGGGGGATTTTCATTCCCTATGATGTATTATTTTGGATGGTAGGGTAAGAGTGTATGCAAAAAAATAATAATAATAAAAAAAATCGAAAAGAAAAAAAAAATAAATACTGTTAGAATCGTATTTTTATTTATAAAAAGTGTCGGTCATTAATGTATTGTTATATGTTGCTTTAGAATATCATTATGATGAAGTTTATGTGTAGTTTTCATGATTTTATAAAGTCTAAGGGCTAGTTATGTAATATGGTCAAAGATATGTGAAGCCCTAGACTATGAGTATAAATACTCATGTAAGGCCTCATTTTGACGTTGGTTCTCTTAGTAATATCAAGGTTATTAGTTTCACACACTAGAGTTCCCACACTCTCTCTCTCTACTTACTTTCTCTCTCTAGGATTTAGCATGATTCATAAGTGATTAAGGTTGTTCTATGGTCCTACAAGTGGTATCATTCGCCAAGGGATAATATAGGTTGTTTTAGGTTTGATTTGGTAGAAAAAACTTGGTATAAAAGTGATTTTTGTGATTCTACGTTACTGTTCATTATTTTTTTTTTCGAGTTAGGAAAGTTTTCTGCGAGTTTGATAGTTTCTGTCGAGTTAGGATAGTTGGTTCTATCGAGTTTGGTGTTTACTTTGCGAGTTTGGGATTAAAATCTTAGCGAGTTAGGATATAACGTCTTACCGAGTTTGAATCTTAGCGAGTTAGGATTTAAGAGTTACCGAGTTTGGGATTAAAATCTTACCGAGTTTGAATCTTAGCGAGTTAGGATTTAAGACATACCGAGTTTGGACTTAAGTTTGGCGAGTTAGCCTTTTACCTTATCGTACATCGAGTAAGGTTATTTGTGGCAACTTACTAAGGGAAACTCTGCTCAAATTTAATCAACATACCGAGTTTGACATTTATGCTTACTTACCGAGTTTGAGATTTATCCTTACATACCAAGTTTGAGTTTGATCCTTACTTACCGAGTTTGACAATTATCCTAACATACCGAGTTAGACAGTTTCTATTCTTACCGAGTTTGAGTGAATTTCAATCCTTACTGAGTTAGACTATTTCCACTAGCTTATCGAGTTAGACTATATAGAATCTTACCGAGTTACAAAAAAAAATTAATTTTGAGTAAAATTTAATTTTTACAGGAGATTAAACGTTCAATTTTTACGCGATATTCAAAGTTTGGTATAACGTTGAAAATTTTGGCCCGAAATTCAAATTTTTAGGCCAAAATTCAAATTTTTTTGCTAAAATTTGGCGTCAAAATTTTGAAAACTCAAATTTTTCTGGTAACCTTAGAATTGTATTTCTTCGTGTTTTTCAAATTTTGAGAAAGAAAATTTTCGTATTCATTTTTGGAGGGAAAATTTGAAATCACAAAATATCAACCGAGAACGCTTTTCAACTTCACCAAAACATCTAATCTACAACAACAACCTTTGTTATCTTTCAAAAGATCCTAAGAACAACTTTTCACTTTAAATTGAATCAATGGCAACTCACCATGATCGTTTCACAAGTACTTTGTCCAATGGTTTTGCTTCACTCTTCAAGGAATTAAACGTCCAACAACACAACAACAATCCGCAAGGATGTGCTTCGAGTATACAGATGGGGAATCAGATGCAATATGCAGGGCAGTATGTAGGAAATCAGATGGATCAGATTGTGAATCAGAATGTGCTTAATCAAAATGGGATTGATTGTTTCATGACTTCGATTCAGAAACCTACATCAGCAAGTCACAGCAGAAACAATGTCAATGCAATGCCGAAGGTAGAAAAGATCCAGTATTTGTTGATGCTAGCCAAAAAAGAAGACTCGGGAATACCGTTGACTGCTGAGGAAAACGACTTCATAGCTACAACAAGAGTTAATGAAAATTCAGTAGATCTCAACGAAACCTACAACTTTATCGCATATCAGCAGGCAACAACATCAAGCAGTGATTCTGATCTTCCTCCTACTTACGTTTCAGATCCATTCCATGAGGTACCAAATAATGGTAATGATGCTAATCCGTTTGCTCATGAGAAGCCACATTATGTGCCACCTGAACCTAATTACGATACATATGTGGGGGAACAAGTTAATAGCAATGTTAACTATGAAACTTCAGATATGGATCCTAATGGAGTTCAAGTTGCAAAAAATGGTGCTAATGATGAGGAAACTCGTGCTTTCTTTGAATCATTATTGAACAATTGTCATATTGAAATTGAAAATGTGCAAAAGGTCAATCGTGATGTTAAGGCCGCGAATGTTAAATTGACCGCTGAGCTTGAGAGTTACAAGAAAAACGTTAATGCTTTTGAGTTTCATCACAAAAGATTGTCTGAATTAGAAACTGGTTATCAAAATTCCGTTTCAAGGGAAAAACTTTTGCAAATCAAGTTTGATACACTTGACGTTAATTCTTTCAAAAAGATAAAAGCTTTAAACGCGGAAATTACTGATTTGCAAAACCAACTCTCTAAACAAAAATCAGCTTATTCCAATCTTGAAAAAGAAAGGGATGAGTTGAAAAAGGAATTTGCAAAGAAAGAAGATAAACTTTTGGAAGAAATCGTAGAGTCAGAACACATGATTGCACATCTAGAAGAATTAGTGGTTAAGTCGGGTCAGTCAAGTCAAACAATGAAAATGATTTCAAATCAAACTAATCCGATTTACCATACGAAACATAAAGTGGCTCTTAGTAACAACACCCCCAGTAATCTCAAGAAAGCTCAGCAAGAACAAAATGTTTTGTATAATGGTAATGTGATTTACACCAAACATGATCCTCCCATCGTTCGGGATTCTGTGCAAACGATAGAACATGTCGAAGAGAGCATAAATAAAATGAAACAAAAGGATTTGAAACCCATTGATTACAACAAATTGAACAAACTTTCGGGAATTACTTTTGTTCCACAAAAAGAACCATCTGTGTTTTCCATAAAACGACCATTCTCAAAAATGTTTTCTAAGAAAGTAATTGTTTCCAAATCTCTTTCAAAAATGGAACAAATGTCTTCTAACAACACTTTTAATACAAGTGAGGCTAGAAACATTCTGGATGACATTAAAAAGAGAATTCAAGAACTTCAAAATATTGTTGCTTCTAAAACTACAATCAATATTAACAACTGGCATTCCAGTTTTCATATTGAGCAGAAAAAAGTTTTTGAAAATGAAATTACTATCCCACTGAATAACATCAGTGCGAGGGTAATCCATTTTGAACAAGATTTCTTAAAAGAAACGGCCGACTTTGTCAAGGACCACAAATCCCTGGTAAACGAAACTAATGAAACTCGTGAAACATGAATGTTTTGGAAAACCTAAATGATTCTCTCTTCGAAGCTGTTATGACCACTGACATTATGTCCATCATTTTACAAACGTATTATGTTCAAGACGATGAACGACTAAGAGCTGAGACCTCCGCAATTGTTTCAAAATATGAAAATGCTCTTATAAAGCTTGAAAAAGAAAATGTGTCGTGTTTTAAACAACTTGATCGAAAAAAAGAAGAATGCAAGTATGACAAATTGTCGTATGAGCGTGCCTTCAAGAACATGAAAGAGCAAAATGATCTTTTGAGGGCTCAGCTTGAAAGTCTAAAAGGGAAGGGTGAGGAAACTAAGTTTGCAAAACCATCGACTTCAGAGAAACCAAATGTTTCTAACACGGTTCAAAAACCAAAAATATCAATTTCACGATTTGACAAAACCTGTCACTCCAACACCCTTGCCCCAGCAAAGTGAAAATGAAAAGATTGTTGATAAACAAAAATTGGTTGTTGAAAGAGACACAAATGTTTGTTCACCTGGCTCTTCTAGAAATAATACACCGAATGTGAGCATAAAAACTGTTAAAGAGTCTGTCGGTTCTAATGACATGGTCCAAAATCACCATCTAGAGGAAGCTAGGAAAAAGACACAACTTCGAAAAGACGGAATTTTAGGTGTAAAACCTAGTGTGATGAATTCTACAAGATTCCAAAGCACTGCTAGTAGTAGTAAACCATTACCTAGGAACAATCAACAAAATACTAGGGATTGGCTTGCATCTAAGAGTAGTGGCACAAAAGAGCATGATAGGAACGTAGAATGTAACACAAAGAATTCCAAGGTCTCATCGAACAACAAAAAGCAATTTCCAAAAGACTGTAGTGACAAAGTTAAAATTGCTATGTTAAACAACGATGTTGAATTTGTCTGTTCTACATGTTAAAAATGTGTTTTTTCAGCTAATCACGATGCATGTATTGCACAATTTCTCAAGAAAGGAAAATCAAGTGTCAAGACACAATCCACTAAGACACCAAATAGAAACTATAACACCCCCATTTTAGGATCGCAGCGAAAAGGGATATGGGATATTATATACTAGTCACATTGTACAAATATAGTAAACAACTTTAAAACAAAGAAGTTTTTATAACACCCCCATTTTAGGATCGCAGCGGAAAGGGATATGGGATGTTATATACTAGTCACATTGTACAAATATAGTAAACAACTTTAAAACAAAGTCGTTTTTAAAACTTCACATTCGATAATTTATCAGAGTTAACAAAGGTCCCAAAAGTTTTTAACATAATCTAAAGTTACATAAGTTTAAAAGTTTGAAACATTATCGAATGAGAAATTTTATTAAACATGAGCCATCAAGTAGATATCCATTTCTTTGCGCCACCCATCCATGCTTAAGCCACTTACGGACCTAAGATAAAACATGCTAAATGTCAACACAAAGGTTGAGTGAATTCATAGAGTTTAATAAGTAATAAGTTGAATACAAGCATTATTTATCAATAGACATATAACAAATACATGTCGGGTAATCAGATTATAGTATTGAGAATTATGAAACCAAAACCTTAACCATGATTTTGTGCCCCGAGGTAAAAATTGCCAGTTTACCCCAAACTCTCAAGATTATGTGACCGTACCCTGTCAAAGCCGGCCAAGCCTAATATGCATATCCATAATAATAGCGTTTCCCTACGGAATTAACGGTTTCATGGTGGGGACTTAATTGGCAAGAAGCATTCAATCACTATAATCATGTAATCGGGTAGAGCATACCAAAAACTACTTGTATTCAGTTTGTAAAAGTAGCATGTATCCCCCTCGCGAGGTTTATAAAACATTTAAATAAGTAAAGGCGAGGCTATGAACTCACAGTGAACAAAGGAAGTGATGCAAGTAACACAACGGTGCCAGAAAGTATGGCAGAACAGTATGAGTATAGCACAACGAACAAGCAAGTGAAGAATGAGCCGCGAAAGTTCTACGATGAACCTAAAAAAGATATACACGTCTCTTAGTTTTTGAAAATAAATATTTATGCCATATGGCTATATGTTATATAAATTATGATCTTAATTGTGCTTGGTACACATATACTAAATACATATATAACAAGTTTTAGTTTGACACTAAAGAGTTATTTATAAATATGAATTTATATTCTTTATAAAAGTCAAGTGTCAAATTTATATTTGTTTCTAAGTCCAAAATATGTTATGAAGGTCCAATGATGAGTCTAAGGTTCAAATTTAGTCCACGAATCCCATTTTTAATCAAAAAGGTTCAAATTAAGCCTAAGAGTTCAAAATATAGGAGGTGGTTCAAAATATATTTAAAGTCCAAAAGCTTTATAAAATGTAAATATTTTTATACTTTTTATTCCAATGCTGATGGAAATTTTTATAACTTGCTCATCTTAGAAATTCCGTTACTTGTAAACCGTAAGTCAAAACTTTACGTTCTTTATATCCCGGAAAGGTATTTGTCTGTACTAACAAGTTTTATGGGTCCCACTAAGTCAAAAATTACTTAACAGTAGCAAAATTACCCATTTACCCATAGTATTCAGTCCAACAGTTTTCAATATCACAACAGTCCCATGAAAAATGCGATATCTAGAGTTCTACAAGTCCTATTAATTCCCCGTTTGTGGTCATTTTGATGGGTATTTCATCGAATAACTCATTACGATGATTAAACTAGAAATATTTTCGTGAAACATGCCAGATTCTGAGTAGCATATTAAATGGTAAAAATCTCAGTGATATGCTCATTTTCACTACTTGGCCCAGTTTTATGAAATGTAGGTAACATCTTAACTTAAACATGGCCATAAACGGGGAATTAATAGGACTTGTAGAACTCTAGATATCGCATTTTTCGTGAGACTGTTGTGATATTGAAAACTGTTGGACTGAATACTATGGGTAAATGGGTAATTTTGCTACTGTTAAGTAATTTTTGACTTAGTGGGACCCATAAAACTTGTTAGTACAGACAAATACCTTTCCGGGATATAAAGAACGTAAATTTTTGACTTACGGCTTACAAGTAACGGAATTTCTAAGATGAGCAAGTTATAAAAATTTCCATCAGCATTGGAATAAAAAGTATTAAAATATTTACATTTTATAAAACTTTTGGACTTTAAATATATTTTGAACCACCTCCTATATTTTGAACTCTTAGGATTAATTTGAACCTTTTTGATTAAAAATGGGATCCTTGGACTAAATTTGAACCTTAGACTCATCATTGGACCTTCATAACATATTTTGGACTTAGAAACAAATATAAATTTGACACTTGACTTTTATAAAGAATATAAATTCATATTTATAAATAACTCTTTAGTGTCAAACTAAAACTTGTTATATATGTATTTAGTATATGTGTACCAAGCACAATTAAGATCATAATTTATATAACATATAGCCATATGGCATAAATATTTATTTTCAAAAACTAAGACATGTGTATATCTTTTTTAGGTTCATCGTAGAACTTTCGCGGCTCATTCTTCACTTGCTTGTTCGTTGTGCTATACTCATACTGTTCTGCCATACTTTCTGGCACCGTTGTGTTACTTGCATCACTTCCTTTGTTCACTGTGAGTTCATAGCCTCGTCTTTACTTATTTAAATGTTTTATAAACCTCGCGAGGGGGATACATGCTACTTTTACAAATTGAATACAAGTAGTTTTTGGTATGCTCTACCCGATTACATGATTATAGTAATTCAATGCTTCTTGCCAATTAAGTCCCCACCATGAAACCGTTAATTCCGTAGGGAAACGCTATTATTATGGATATGCATATTAGGCTTGGCCGGCTTTGACTGGGTACGGTCACATAGTCTTGAGAGTTTAGGGTAAACTGGCAATTTTTACCTCGGGGCACAAAATCATGGTTAAGGTTTCGGTTTCATAATTCTCAATACTATAATCTGATTACCCGACATGTATTTGTTATATGTCTATTGATAAATAATGCTTGTATTCAACTTATTACTTATTAAACTCTATGAATTCACTCAACCTTTGTGTTGACATTTAGCATGTTTTATCTCAGGTCCGTAAGTGGCTTAAGCATGGATGGGTGGCGCAAAGAAATGGATATCTACTTGATGGCTCATGTTTAATAAAATTTCTCATTCGATAATGTTTCAAACTTTTAAACTTATGTAACTTTAGATTATGTTAAAAACTTTTGGGACCTTTGTTAACTCTGATAAATTATCGAATGTGAAGTTTTAAAAATGACTTTGTTTTAAAGTTGTTTACTATATTTGTACAATGTGACTAGTATATAACATCCCATATCCCTTTCCGCTGCGATCCTAAAATGGGGGTGTTATAGAAACAAACCCGTTGATATGAAACAAGAGGTTAAGAAACCTAATAGGTGGATACCGAAAGGATGTAGTTTTTCCAAGACTGAGACTTCTGCTGCTTCTGATAAGAAAACTACGTCTAGATCTTACCTTAGGTGGATTCCCACGGGAAAAGTTTTTAAAACAGTTGGTCTTAGATGGATTCCCACAGGAAAGATTTTTGATAGTTGCACCAAGACAAATAATAGTAATAATCATCAGGATAAGGAAGTAGAAACCATTACAACCATTGATATTCAACACCCGCTGAGTGATGATTCATGTACTTCTAACACTGTTATTTGTGAAACCTCTTCGTCCTTGGTTGTAGGTGCTTCAACTATCTCAGAACCCAGTTCATCAAAGGGTTCAAATTCAGTAAATTCTATAACATCATTCTTTCACTCTTCTATTTTTGATTTTCCATTTCTTTTATAAAAACATAAACAAAATACAAAAATATAAAATTTCAAAAAATACAAAAACAATATAAAATCAAACAATCCAAAAATATTCTTCTCACGACATGTCTCTCGTATAAATCAATATTCTGTACGTTTCTAGAAATGTCATTCAACAATGATACGGACATGTACAGATGCTTGAAAGGAAGTTCTTTAATATGTTTTTTAAAACATGTCGTTTCTCAAAAAGTTTCTTCACAATGGCTTGTAAGTACTTCAGCTTACAACCCGTGCTTCAAAGTGAAATCTTTTCAAAACTTAAGTCCGGGTATAACAACTCGAAAATATTTCAAATAAGGACTTAATCGAATGGCTTTTGGACACATCAGTTCAGGACCCGTGCTTCAAAGATAGGAAAGTGCTTAATCAAACAAAGATTTCAAATATTTTTTGAGCACTTATCCTAAAACGAAAACCACACACTTATCTGGCTTGAGTTTTCTTTAGAAAAACTTTCAAAATCTTTAAGCTCAAGACCATGATTGTTGATCTAATGATAAATTAGATTTTCAAAATTCTCTTACATTCTGAGCACCACCTTTTCAAGATTTTTCAAAAAGATTTTCAAAACCTATCAAAATCGGTGCTCATCATCAAGATGACTTGTGTACACCTTACAGTGCACAACTCAAGTTTTCAAAGAAAGGAAAGTGCTCGCAAAAATGATTTTCATCAACAAAGTGCACTTATCCTAAAAATGGACACAGTTGTACGCCTCAGTGCGACATTCCTATTCAAACAAAGATAAGTCTTTGTTTTTCTAAAAAACCTTGATGCAAAATTCAACAAATCTGAAACTTCTTTCTCTTTCAGAATTTTGGTTCAAGAAGACTCCTTCCCTCTAAACTTTAAAAAGTTTAACATTTCTCAAAAACAAACTCGTATTTTCAAGGACGAAATCTTTTTCAAAAAGTTCGAGTCTAAACAAACGAAAAAGACTTCAAACAAAAACTCATTTTCAAACAGAATTCTTGAGCACTTTTTCAAGATTGTTCAAAAGATTTCTCAAAATCTCTCAAAATGAGTGCTCAAAATACCTCCCTCCAAACCATTAATTGGTTTTAAAATGTGCTATCATTAAGGGGGAGTACAAAAACTAAAATGTTCTGAATTCATGCAAAATGAAATCTGTCTATCTCTCCAAAAAGCTTTTTCTTAATCAGTTGATATCAAAAATATCACGATATGCTATTTTTGAGGGGGAGAAGACATGATTAAAATGTGATCAATAATGTTTAAAGATTGTGATTGAATCTCAGAAGAGCTCGACTCAGATAATACCAATGAAGTGACGAAGCTTAAAATGTCAGTAATCGAAAAGACTTGTCCTGGACGGGTAATAATTTCAAGCTAGTCTAACTAGTGATGTAAGCGTGTCTCGAATAGGACTTGTCTGAGTAGAATTTACCGTATCGAGAGACTTTCTTTGGACTTGACCAGGACGGGTAATAACTTCAAGCTAGTCTAACTAGTGATGTAAGCGTGTCTCGAATCGGTCATGTTCACTGAAAGTGGATCAATTCAAAAAAGTGCAAACTCCTCACGCATGTGCAAATTTCTTAAAAAATTCATGAGCACATGTGAAGGGGGAGTCCTTCAAAAGAAACAAAAACTCTCAAAGTGTCAACAAAAATGTGTTTATATTCATAAACACTTTGAGAGATTTTCAATCAAAGGGTTCATGGCAATTATAGGATTCATGGAGTTATAAGGTGACTAAGGTTAGGGAAAACCGTCCTATGATCCGCCAGAGCCGGAGGGATCTACCCAAGGACAATTCCAATAGATTAGAATTAGAAGTCCTTAGGTATGATTGAAAAAAGGAGAAAATGAGAAAGGAGAAAGAAGGGGTTGAAGAATTAAAAAGAAAAGTTATGAAAAAGGGTGAAAAGAAATAGCCCTCCATATGTTCAACCTTAGGGCAGACACTGGGTTCAATTCATATGCTACTGGTTGTTACTAAGGTGACACCGGTATTGAAGATAAAGACGTCATGGACCCAGTGACGCACTGCACTAAACCTTCTAGCCACTCAAGTTCTCTTAAAAGAGCTTGTTTCATTCTCACGGGGAACCGGTGTAATCTATCAATCTGTCTCTTAGAGATGATTGATATTGAAGCAGAAGACCTCTCCCCAATCTCCGCATAGGAAACCAAATGTGCACTTATCGAGTCTAGAGCTCCGAGATTTATCAAAAGATCTCATAGGAACACATGATATTTCTACACTGGTTGTTAATCATTAAGGACGCCAGATGTAAACTTAAGAGTCCTACGCAGATCTTAGCAATCTGCCAAGAACGTTTATGAGAGGAATTACTTATGTATATTCTCAATGATTGAACGGAAATTCCTGCCAGGGTCAACATCAAGCAGCCCTGACAGCAGGTCACTTCGGTAATTCTTTATGGGTTACGCTTAGTGTTCGCGATGGTTTCAAATGGTCTACAGTCGTGGAGTGATCCCCAGCGACTCACCCAGTCATTGAGCTACTTAGTAGGTCTCGTAAGCTCTTTCGGGAGTATCTGATATGGGAACGGCCATGGTAAGGGTTAGAAGGAGTCTTCACACTATGTTGTTGATGATCTCTAATTCTTTATCTGTAAGTACCGGTTGTTTATTGCTAACTGTTTACCTGCAGCTATACATCATCTCCATGGCGAAAGATTCCACATTCTCATACATGCATCACAAAGTCAAAGGAAAGTTCTCACAAAGAACAAAGGATAGCAACAGCCAAAGAAAGATTCTACGCCAAAAAGAAGAATCTACAAAGTAAAGTGACAAAGACCAAAGTGAAAGAACGGAAACAACAAATGCATGTATCACAAAGACTTAAGACGTATGAGCATGTTGGAATGGCAGACAACCTCCACAAACACAGAAGTGACGAAAGGCAGATGACATCATCGGATCACTTCAACAACAATATAGCATGATGAACTGGAACTATGATTCATCTAGTGATACTTAAAGACGTCTAGAGCTATAAATGATAAAGTTTAAAGACAAAGATGATGACGCCGCGCAACCTCAATGACTAACACTTAGGGGGAGATTGTTAGAATCGTATTTTTATTTATAAAAAGTGTCGGTCATTAATGTATTGTTACATGTTGCTTTAGAATATCATTATGATGAAGTTTATGTGTAGTTTTCATGATTTTATAAAGTCTAAGGGCTAGTTAAGTAATATGGTCAAAGATATGTGAAGCCCTAGACTATGAGTATAAATACTCATGTAAGGCCTCATTTTGAGGTTGGTTCTCTTAGTAATATCAAGGTTATTAGTTTCACACACTAGAGTTCCCACTCTCTCTCTCTCTACTTACTTTCTCTCTCTAGGATTTAGCATGATTCATAAGTGATTAAGGTTGTTCTATGGTCCTACAAATACAAAAAAAAAGAAAAGAGAAAAAACATACAGACAACCATCCCTTTTTATTCTATGTTTATTTTATGTTTTTGTTATTTTCCGTTTATTAGCTTAAGTCTAGTCTAGTCTTGGCTTAGCAACGCCATATTGTACATGTAATTAACCAAGATTGTTAACTCGCCACCAGTAAAGACTGCCAATATCCAACAAAACCGTGTATTCCATATCCCTACACCTAACGTTACAACCCTTTGAAAGACCTCTTTGATAGTTTATCCTAGGTGCTTACGCCATGTGGTGGAGGTTTGATCCTTTCCCAAGCCTATGGTAATCTATTTTGCTATGACAGGTAGTGAGAGATATTTTCCATTTCCATATTGTGATATTACTTTATTACACCCGAGAGATGTGAGTATCTAAACACTATTTGTGAGGTGCTAGTGTATGACCTCCGTGCTTGTCTTTGGTCTTTAGTGGAATGATTATTTGTTGTAATTACTTTTATATTAGTGTTAAATGACCCCTAACTTGTATTTTGAGTAGAATAAAAGCGCATTTGCTTGAGGACAAGCAAATCTCAAGTGTAAGGGTATATGATGAGGCAAAAAATGAACCACTTTTAGGGGGTCATTTAAGCCCGGAATTGAATTTATTTGATCAAATATTGCCCTAAATCGTTCCTTTTGTGATTTTAGGTACTTTGGGAGTGAAATCTGGAAAAGGAAACAATTCGGACATTTTTCGAGCATAAAAGTGAAGAAAACGCCAAAGACTTACTTTTCCAAGCAGGAAACAGTGTGTGATGGCGTCAAGAGTAAGAATTTGATGGCGTCAAGAGTAAAGATCATGACGACCCAGTACAGAAATGAAGGCGTCACAAGGTAGAGCGTCAAGAGTTAAATGTGTGACGGCCTGGAAAAATGGAATACATGACGGCGTCAGATGTAGATCAAGGCAGTCCGAGGTTTATTTTGGCGGCGAGATGACGGCGTCACAAGATTGTTCTTTACGCCGTCAGCCTCTATTTTCTATATATAGTTTTCTAATTTTCATTCATTAAGAGAAACAAGTTTGGAGAAACCCTAAGGCCGTATGTTACAGCTTTTTCAAGGGTTTTCAGCCCTTGAACCCTTACATGTGTTATTGAGATAAGTATTCTTTTAAATCAATCAATATGTCTATGTGTTGGTTGTCTATATCTTATGCTTGTCTTAATTCCACCATGCTAGGCTAGATTTATCTTGTGTTTGCTTAGATCTAATGAAACCTAGATGTTGATTATGTGCTGATTACTTGTTTATTGTTGTATTGGATGAATGATTTCAATGTTAGGCTTAAGAAAACTGGCAGATCTCCAATTGGTAACATGCTTGAACGTCTTAGGAAACATGAACCGATGTGTACTAGGTTTTATTGGTTGTATTTAATGCATGAGTAAATTCTAATGATCCCATGTTAGGAACTTCTTAGCCGGCTCGACATAGGAGTGAAGTAGGCACTCATAGGATTGGGGAGTTAAGTACGCCACCCCATGAATGGTATTAAGGAATACAATCCGTCATCCACGCAACTATAACAAGTAATTAACGTGTAAAAGATATCTAGGGAGTAGTGAAATCTAAGTAAACACATTTCTCCACTTATTGCTCACAACCTTAGTTTAATTTAGTTTTATTTTCATTTCTAGTATTTTATTTTGATTGCATCTTTAGTATTGGGTTGGTTGACTAGCAACTAATTCCGCCCATATCCTTCAAAACCCGAGATTTTAACTTGCTTTCATAAAAATATAAAAATACAAAAAGAATCATCTCTCATCTTTAGAACTAGTATTTAGGTTTTCTAATCCTAGCGACACTATTCCTAGCTGAACGATCAATCCCCCGGTACTTGTCATTATACTATACTACATCGATCAAGTACACTGCCTGGTGGGGGTTGTAAGCTTCTCGAGATCCCTCGATAGGTAAAGCCTGGTGCAATCTCCACGCATCACCGTCAAAGTGTAAAATCTATATATAGTTTTCCAATTTTCATTCATGAGTGTGCAACTTTGAGGGAATAAACCCTAGACGAATTTTAACATCTTTTCAAGGGTTTCAACCCCTTGATTCTTCCATGTCTATGTGTTGTGTGATTATATCTTACGCTTGTATTCTCTTTAACATTCTATGCTATATTTTCATTGTGTTTGCTTAGATGTAGTGAAACCTAGATGTTGATTATGAGTTAATTGTTTGTTTATAATTGTTACGGATGATTGTATTCGATGTTAGGCTTAAGAAAACTGGCAGACTTCCATTGGTAATTTGCTTGAACGTCTTAAGAAACATGATCGGAGGTGTACTACGATTTTTGGTTGTATTTAATGCGTAAGAGAATTCTAATGATCCCATGTTAGGAGCTTCTAACGGCTCGACATAGGAGTGAAGTAGGATCTTATAGAGTTAGAGAATATTGTACACGGCCCTACGACTAGTATTAAGGAATATAACCCGTCATCCATGCAATTGTAACAAGCTAATCAACCTGTAAAAGATATCTAGGGAGTAATGAAATCTAAGTAAACACAACTTTCCTCATTATTGTTTCCACCACATTAGTATAATAGTTTTATTTTCATTTCTGTTATTTTATTTTGATTGCATCTTAGTTAATTGGGTTAGTTGGCGAGCAACTAATTCCGCCCACTCCTTCAAAACCCGAGATTTTACTTGCTTTCTATAAAATATATAAATACAAAAAGAATCATCCCTCACCTCTAGACCTAGTTTAGTAGGTTTTCTAATCCTAGCGACACTATTCCTGAATTGAACGATCAATCCCCCGGTACTTGTCACTATACTATACTACAACAATCAGGTACACTGGCTGGTGGGGGTTGTAAGCTTCTCAAGATCCCTTGAGAGGTAAAACCTATTGCGAGGGCGCAATTCCCACGTATCAAGTTTTTGGCGTCGCATCCCGGGGAATAGTTATTGTCTAGGTTCGGATTTCTTTTCATTAGGTCTACTTGCTAGATTCCTTTCTAGTAAGGTTTTATTTTTATATTTAGGTTTTCTTTAGTCTATCTCATTTCTTCGTTTCGTTGTTCGTAACCTTTACCATCCGACATCATGGAAGGTGGTAACATCTTTGAACCCATTAACCCACCACAACAAAACCACCCACAAAACCCACCACTAGCAAACCAACCTCCTAGGCCCTAAACTTTAGGAGAGTATTCCCGTCCTAGACACCAAGGCTATTGAAACACCATTGAGCTCACTCAAGGAGCCAATGTGTCCCCCTTGCGATTCGACCCCAGCCAGTTGGTGCAAAGTGGATGTGCATTCCATGGACTTCATTCCGAAGATCCTAATCAACATCTCAAGGATTTCCTTAAAATCGTAGATTTCATAGACCTTGATGTTGTAACTAGAGAGTCGACCCGATTACGTCTATTCCAATTCTCTCTATGTGATCATGTTAGTCAATGGCTTGAACGATTACCCGCGGGATCCATCACCTCATGGGATGATCTCACTTCTCGTTTCCTTGCTCAATTTTTCCCACCGGGGAGAACGACGATGCTTAGAAATGATATCCTGATGTTCCAACAGCGTCAAGGTGAAACCTTCTATGAAGCATGGACTCGATACAAGGACTTACTCTAAAAAGTCCCTCATCATGGCATAGAACCATGGCTCCAAATTCAAATCTTTTACGATAAATTTAATTACTAAACGAGAAGGGTCATAGATTACTCTGTCAATGGTAGACTAAACAAACTTAGCATTGATAAATGCTGGGAAGTTCTTAAGGGGTTAGCACAATGCGAAGAAGAAGGATGGGAGGATCTGATGTTTTCAAAAAAAGGGAATCTAGATTACGTAAACGCTACCTAAGAACAATTATTGGAAAATATCGAGAGGCAGGTTAAGGAATTGATGAGGGCTGAAATGCCTGCAGCTAAAGCCGCAATGAGTCCTGATAGACATGTGAGTGCAATTCGCAAGTACACTTTTCCTGAACTTTCACGACAAGAGGAGTTCGAAGGGATAATGATAACCTTCATGAATGATCAGGAGAAACAGATTCAGCGCTTAGAAACTCGCATGGAAAGCACTAGGAATGCTTTTATGGACTTGGCTGATGAATTTATATCTAGAATTAAGGAGAAGATTAGGGAAAAATCCACACCGAGGAAAATTGAAAAAATCTTTGAACTCCCAACCCCTTTGATGTGTGACGGAGAGGAAAATAAAAAACCCTCTCTAAGTGCTTCACCTTCAATTACCCCTTACTTCTATGAGCATCCTCAAGAAGAAAAGAACTTGCAATTTCACAACATCTTCGCGGGAAGATTGCAAGTCACGCTCCCTACTTTGCATAAGAAACGTTCCTTTGGTTTTAAACTTGGTGTGAAAAGGGTGCACCTAAAAAACACTTCAGCTTCAGAAACCTCTATGGAACAACTCCTTCCCTTACCCACTATTTACCAATATGAGGATTACGACCTAAGTGGGATTGTGACCAGCCCTATTCATAACCACACCTCACTTCGTGACAGAAATAAAATTTTTGACCCTGGTGGACTCCACTAACGGGAATGGCTATTCATAGTTTATACCCTTGATTAGCTATTAACAATAGTGCAGGGACTAAATTTGAAATTGTCACAAAGTACCCATAATCCGGGCATCTGACGGCATCAGAATTTATTCTTGATGTCGTCACCTCGCATTCTCAGCAATATTAACCTCATTTCCATCACTTTCAACACATACCCCACAAACCATATCCAATTGCTACTTCACCTCCGAGTCTTCAAGGTCAAATCCAACATCTTCCGTGACCGATCTCCACGTGGTAAGTAACTTTTCTTCATCCTTATTCGCTCAATTATCCTTAGGACCCACCAATTTTGAAAACCCCCATCATCCGAAACCCTAACATTGATTCATTCTTAGAACTCGTAATGCCCTTCTATAGGTATTGTGTAACCATAATTAAGGAATTGGGTAGTAATGATTGATAGGAGTCATGAGTCAATTGCGGAAAAAATTTTCACTCCACGAATTTTTTGATCCCCCACCCGTGTTTTCTGTAAAAAAGGGGTGTTTGGCTCATGGATTTAGAGTTTGAAAATTGATTTTCCCCTTATAATTGCAAGGTTCAATATTTGCTGGGTCTGACGGCATCAGGCTTTGTGGTCTGACGGCGTCAGACGGGTCTGACAGCTTAACTCCATAGAACTCTTACTCTAATCACTTCCATTCCGTTCCATCTTTTTCTAGGAAAATGAGCAAGCACACCCGACAACACCGAGGGAGTTCATCAAGGCCCCAACGTGTGAACTTTGGTGACATGGTTCATAGTTGGGGTGTGTTTGAGGATAATGCCTCTACAACCAAATATGATGAACTACTCTACCACCATATCGACGCGGGGGTAGTGATTGATTGGGACTTTTTGAGGGCTCAGGGCCTCGAGAATGCTTTCCTTGAAAGGATCTAAACTGATGCATTTACGGGTCCTCAATGGGAAAGGTTGTTTAGGATAAGGGAAACGGTTTATAGTGAGTTAGTGAGAGAATTCTTTGCTACTTTTCATTTTGATTTGGCTGAGGCTAGAACGGATATGGGTGGTACTACCATTTAGTTTAGGCTGGGGGGAGAACTTAGGTCATGCTCGGTTACAGAGTTTGGTTGGAGACTGGGTTTGTATATTCAGAATGAGGCTATTCAGGGTGGTTTTATGCAGAGGCTGATGGGTGGAGAGACAATGAGGAATGAGTTGAGGTGTGCTATGTTCTGTCCGAATATTGGGAATGGGGTATATACCTCGACCACTAGGGCGGCCTCCATTAGGGATCCTAGGATCCAGATTAGCCCACGGATGCATCACCTACAGTTTGGCAGGACACCATGGCTCCACTCACCGCGTCACTGCCTCTGACCTTTTCTACCTTTACACCATGTTTTCAGAGGATGTGTATTGTAACATCCCATTCTGGGTGGCAAATTATCTGAAGACAAGTGTAGGGGAGAGGGATGGTGATAAGATCTATGGAGGGATGTTTGTGACCCGCCTGGCTCGTTCTTATGGGATCCTTGTGCCGGAGATCATGGGATACTTGAGTGATTGTGGTACATGTAGGGTGGTGAGGGCCAAGTCCCTCAAGCAGATGAGTATCGTGATGGAGTTGGGGGATGGGTCCTTTGCTTGGTATGTTGTAGGGGGAGCGGCTGCTGCTGCTGATGATGATGATGAGGGTGCACCCCAGCAGCACCAGTATGGGGACTATGAGGTTGGCTCTGCGGACTACTACCGGCACATAGGTCGAGGAGATTGGAAGGCGCATCAAGGGGCTTGGATGGGTTAGGTGGATGCTTGGAGAGCCACCACCGACCAGAGATTTGACTGGATGTATGATCACACAGTCCACCAGATGCAGCATCTTTCGACCCGTGATCACATCGAGCCTCAGTTGCAGATCGACCCATTCCCTGGACGCGAGAAGGACTATCCTCCCTACGGGTACACCGGGCACCTCCCTCCTGGCTATGATTACCGCTATGGTCCCCCTCCATAGTGATTTGTCATGTTATGTTATGATCTTTGGATAATTTATTTGTGGTTGTACGCTCTAAAACAATTTATCCTGTAATAATTTAGGATTTGGCCTCTGTTGGCCTTGGATACTTTTTATTTATTTTTGCTATTATGCATGTAGGATTTTTAATTTCATGGTTGTTTATCTTTCAATTTTTATTTGTGTGTTTTTATTTGTTTGATGTTATTTGTTTCAGTATGCATGCTTTATTTTTATTGTTGGTAGATCATGTTTCCAATTAAATTGTGAAAATGCTTTATTTTGTTGTTTAACTTCGTCTTAACTTCATATAAAGGTATTTTGCAAAAGCTAAGTGTAAGGGGAAACCCCAAATTTGTTTATAAGAACGAAAATGATCTTGATTCGCCACAATATTAAATGAACATGTATATTAGTAATTGTTAGAGTCAAATGCTTGTATCGAGTCATAATGATGTTTTGCAGGATTTTTCAGGAAATAGGACATAAGTTTTTCCAGAAATTTTCCGGAAAATTAACATAAAGATTTCTGCAGGTCACTTCTGACGGCGTCAGGATTTAACCCCTGACGGCGTCACGTGTAAAATTCTGGAAATTTTGCGAGTTTTGTTTCTCTAACGGAGTCTTGAAAGTTTTTGTTGATTCTTTAGTCTTGTAAACTCCAGGAAATCTGCAAACATTCATTCCACAAGCATTATATCTTAAATTGCTTTCTAGGATTTGTTAATATATATAGATTGCCGCCGATTTTTCGCGAGGTTGCCTTGATTATTTTCTCAGGTTTAACAGGTTATATATGACAAGAAGATGATTTATATTTCTGGAAGGGAGGCTTTGAACGTTCATTTTCTTGGAGGAAGATCTAACCTTGTTAATACACTATCCACATCGAACGAATCAGGGGAGTATTTGTTTTCATTCTTTTATCTATTTTACTTTTACATCCTTTAATTGAACATTGGGGACAATGTTCATCCTAAGTGTAAGGGGAGGGTAAATGATGATACCTTATAGGATACAATTGCACTTGAGTTTGTTTGTTCGATGGTAGGTGTGTAATAAAACTAAGAGAAATACTTGTTAGTGTAATTTTAGCGCCAAATTTAAATTTTTTTACAACATTTAGGAGTGAAACTTTAGCCTTAACAAGCGTCTCATGGATAGGAGTCGTATGAATAGCACAAAACCATACCATTCAGAAAAATTTTCCACCCAAATATGTGAGGTTCGTGTTTAGATTTGATAGGAAAAGCATTTATTATTAGTGCTTATGAGTGTACCGGTAGCATTTAGATTCTAGAACTTGCGTTAGTGATGCATCTCGAGACCGCTAGTGAGACTACATTCATGTAGTAGGATTTACTACATGATAAGAGGCATTAGGATCACCCTTGTGTTAAACCCGTATCATAATTACTTGACCATTTAAGTCATATTACTTGACTAGTAAAGTCAATTAATTTTTTCCCACACCTTAGCGTTGTACTCATTTTTAGTACACGAAACCCCTAGTACACCCCTTCGAGCCTATCTTTTCGTTTCTAACTTTAAGCATTTTACTTAAAGGAAGAATTTGTTACAACCCACCCAAAATGTGCAACCAAATCGCCTTAGCCTTCCGTGTATGCACTTATCTTTAGTGCATTATTGTTACATGTTTAAACCCTTAGTTAATTATCTAATTGATTACATGGTTACTAAGTTGAGTCATATCTTGTACATATTGTTTTGGGATGATTGGGACTCATGAGTAAAGTACTTGTGTTATGGAGTAATGGGGAAGAACATCATATATTACCCCATATGTGCGTTAATATTTTAAAATACTCCAAGTGTTTTGATTATCTTGATTCGAGTCATTAGATTAGTTTATTGTAAAGTATGTAAAAATTCAAGTGTAAGGGGAATGTACATTCCCTATGATGTATTATTTTGGATCGTAGGGTAAGAGTGTATGCAAAAAAAAAAAAAAAAAAAAAAAAAAAAAAAAAAAGGAGAAAAACTTACGGACGACCTTCTCGTTTCATTCTATGTTTGTTTTATGTTTTTGTTATTTTTTATTTATTAGTTTAAGTCGAGTCGAGTCTTGGCTTAGCAACGCCATATTGTACATGTAATTAACCAAGATGATTAACTCGCCACCAGTAAATATTGCCTTTATCCAACAAAACCATGTTTTCCATATCCCTACACCTAACGTTATAACCCTTTAAAAGACCTCTTTGATAGTTTATCCTAGGTGCTTACGCCAAGTGGTGGAGGTTTGATCCTTTCCCAAGCCTATGGTAATCTATTTGCTATGACAGGTAGTGAGAGATGTTTTCCATTTCCATATTGTGATATATACTTTATTACACCCGAGAGATGTGAGTATCTAAATACTATTTGTGAGGTGCTAGTGTATGACCTCCGTGCTTGTTTTTGGTTTTTAGTGGAATGATTATTTGTTGTAATTACTTTTATATTAGTGTTAAATGACCCCTAACTTGTATTTTGATTAGAATAAAAGCGCATTTGCTTGAGGACAAGCAAATCTCAAGTGTAAGGGTATTTGATGAGGCGAAAAGTGTACCGCTTTTAAGGGGTCATTTAAGCCCGAATTCGAGATTATTTGATCAATTATTGCCCTAAATCGTTCCTTTTGTCATTTTAGGTACTTTTGGAGAGAAATCTAGAAAAGGAAGCATTTTGGACGTTTTTTGAGCATAAAAGTGAAGAAAACGGCAAAGTTTCAAATTTCCTTGCTGGAACAGTACCTGACGACGTCAAGCTTCTACACGTGACGGCGTCAAGAGTTACAAAAGAGGTGGATGTAGAACTTATAACGTGATGGCCCAGAGTGATTCTCTACATGATGGCGTCAGAAATGGATCTAGGCAATACGATTTTTATCATGGCGGCGAGTTGACGGCGTCACAAGCTATAACGTGACGCCGTCAAAGTGTAAAATCTATATATAGTTTTCCAATTTTCATTCATGAGTGTGCAACTTTGAGGGAATAAACCATTGACGAATTTCAACAGCTTTTCAAGGGTTTCAACCCCTTGATTCTTCCATGATCAATTGAAGATTAGTACTTATTTAAATCATTCAATATGTCTATGTGTTGTGTGATTATATCTTACGCTTGTCTTCTCTTTAACATGCTAGGCTAGATTTTCATTGTGTTTGCTTAGATGTAGTGAAACCTAGATATTGATTATGGGTTGATTGTTTGTTTATAGTTGTTACGGATGATTGTATTCGATGTTAGGCTTAAGAAAACTGGCAGACTTCCATTGGTAACTTGCTTGAAAGTCTTAAGAAACATGATCAGAGGTGTACTAAGATTTTTGGTTGTATTTAATGCGTAAGAGAATTCTAATGATCCCATGTTAGGAGCTTCTAAAGGCTCGACATAGGAGTGAAGTAGGATCTTATAAAGTTAGGGAATATTGTACACGGCCCTACGACTAGTATTAAGGAATATAACCCGTCATCCATGCAATTGTAACATGCTAATCAACCTGTAAAAGATATCTAGGGAGTAATGAAATCTACGTAAACACATCTTTCCTCATTATTGTTTCTACCACATTAGTATAATAGTTTTATTTTCATTTCTGTTATTTTATTTTGATTGCATCTTAGTTAATTGGGTTAGTTGGCTAGCAACTAATTCCGCCCACTCCTTCAAAACCCGAGATTTTACTTGCTTTCTATAAAATATAAAAGTACAAAAAGAATCATCCCTCACCTCTAGACCTATTTTAGTAGGCTTTCTAAACCTAGCGACACTATTCCTGAGTTGAACGATCAATCCCCCGGTACTTGTCACTATACTATACTACAACGATCAAGTATACTGCCTGATGGGGGTTGTAAGCTTCTCAAGATCCCTTGAGAGGTAAAACCTGTTGCTAGGGCGCAATTCCCACGTATCAGTTTCCAAATATGAGACCCAATAATACTAATGCCCTCCTCATCAAATACTTCCAAAGGGACATCATGAAATTTAACCCATATTGGGACACGATTCAACTCTTCCTTGAGCAAACTAGTGTTCATAGTCCATTGTTTCAGAATAATCGGGTTATTACGTATCATCCATGGTCCTTCTTCCAAAACATTTTCCAAGCCAACACAAGTGTCAAATTTGAAGAAAAAGAACCCTTTGGCGTTCATCATAATTCGTTTCAAACCGTGCTTTGCCCAATTATTCCTCACATAGTATTCCACCACCAGGAAAGCAATTCTTTTCCCGATAAAATAGCCATAAAGAGTGTTTTCTAAACGAGTACTAACATTCTCCATAACTCGACAAGGCATGGAAACATCAACACCTTCCAAAACATTGTCAATATAAACAAATTGAAAGTTATTTGGCTGACAATTAACGGGTTTAGGTTGTAATACACTTGCTGCATGATGAGGCAAAAAATGAACCACTTTTAGGGGGTCATTTAAGCCCGGAATTGAATTTAATTGATCAAATATTGCCATGAATCGTTCCTTTTGTGATTTTAGGTACTTTGGGAGTGAAATCTGGAAAAGGCAGCAATTCGGACTTTGTTGGAGCATAAAAGTGAAGAAAACGCCAAAGACTTAATTTTCCAAGCTGGGAACAGTGTGTGACGAGGTCAAGAGCATTATCCTGACGGCGTCAAGAGTAAATATCATGACGGCCCAGTACAGAAATGAAGGCGTCACAAGGAAGAGCGTCAAGAGTTAAATACGTGACGGCCTGGAAAAGTGTAATACATGACGGCGTCAGATTTAGATCAAGGCATTCCGAGGATTCTTTTGGCGGCGAGATGACGGCGTCACAAGGTTGTTCTTGACGCCGTCAGCCTCTATTTTCTATATATAGTTTTCTAATTTTCATTCATTAAGGGGAACAAGTTTGGAGAAACCCTAAGGCCGAACCATATACGAATTTTACAGGTTTTTCAAGGGTTTTCAGCCTTTGAACCCTTACATGTGTAATTGAGATAAGTATTCTTTTAATTCAATCAATATGTCTATGTGTTGGTTGTCTATATCTTGTGCTTGTCTTGATTCAACCATGCTAGACTAGATTTATCTTGTGTTTGCTTAGATCTAATGAAACCTAGATGTTGATTATGTGTTGATTACTTGTTTATGGTTGTATTGGATGAATGATTTCAATGTTAGGCTTAAGAAAACTGGCAGATCTCCAAATGGTAACATGCTTGAATGTCTTAGGAAACATGAACCGATGTGTACTAGGTTTTATTGGTTGTATTTAATGCATGAGTAAACTCTAATGATCCTATGTTAGGAGCTTCTTAGCCGGCTCGACATAGGAGTGAAGTAAGCACTCATAGGATTGGGGAGTTAAGTACGCCACCCCATGAATGGTATTAAGGAATACAATCCGTCATCCACGCAACTATAACAAGTAATTAACGTGTAAAAGATATCTAGGGAGTAGTGAAATCTAAGTAAACACATTTCTCCACTTATTGCTCACAACCTTAGTTTAATTTAGTTTATTTTCATTTATAGTATTTTATTTTAATTGCATCTTTAGTATTGGGTTAGTTGACTAGCAACTAATTCCGCCCATATCCTTCAAAGCCCGAGATTTTTACTTGCTTTCTAAAAAATATAAAAAAACAAAAATAATCATCATTCATCTCTAGAACTAGTATTTAGGTTTTCTAATCCTAGCGACACTATTCCTAGTTGAACGATCAATCCCCCGGTACTTGTCATTATACTATACTAAAACGATCAGGTACACTGCCTGGTGGGGGTTGTAAGCTTCTCGAGATCCCTCGAGAGGTAAAGCCTGGTGCAATTCCCATGCATCAAGTTTTTGGCGCCGCAGCCCGGGGAATAGTTATTGTCTAGGTTAGAATTTCTTTTTATTAGGTCTACTTGCTAGATTCCTTTCTAGTAAGATTTTATTTTTATTTTTAGGTTTTCTTTAGTCTATCTTATTTCTTTGTGTTTTTGTTCGTAACTCTTCACCACCTGCCATCATGGCAACCGACGAATCCTCTAACCTTAGAATCACTAGGAGTCGTAGTTCCATTAGAAACCTTGTCTTGCCTTATGCAGAACCCGAAAGAGAAATGCGTAGATTAAGACAATCTCACTCAACGCCTGAACCATCTAGCGTTGCCATCGATTTTGATGCACCCCTTTCTGAAGAAAATTCAGAAAATCACGTTACAACCCCTAGCTCCCATCCCAACAACGAGATGAGTACCCCCGCAACTCCTACTCCTAAGCGCCTTAAGGACTACTCCTCCCCAACCCCTCATGGCTTCTCAAATGCCATTGTCTACCCAAACGAACACACCAATGAGGTCTTGCATGCGAACGATGTTTGGCTTGTCCAAAGTGTGTGTAAGTTTTGTAGATTAGATGAGGAAGATCCAATTCAACACATTAAAGACTTCTTGAAAATAGTAGACACCCTCCATACGGATGGGGCTACTAGAGACACGTCCCGATTACGATTCTTTCTTTTCACCCTATATGAAAAAGCCCAAGAGTGGTATGATAAACTTCCTTCTGAATCTATTTTCACATGGGAGCAACTCATATCCAAGTTCTATGAGAAGTTCTTTCCACCTGGAAAAACCTCAGCGTTTAGAGATAGGATCCTCCGTTTCCGAAAAGGGAAGGACGAACCCTTCCATAAATCGTGGATTAGATTCAAAGATTTAATAAGACAAGTTCCCCATCATGGCATCGAGCTTTGGCTTTTGGTCCAAATCTTCTACGACAACGTCTCCTCTAATGATCGGAACGGAATCAACCAATCTAGAAAAGGGAGATTAGCCAATCTTAGTGCCGAAGAAGGATGGGATAGGATTGAAGAATATGCTCAAGACCAGGATGACACTTGGGATGAACCTGAGTCGACTGTCGGCATTTCTGAAATCACTTCAGATCGGTTGAGAAAAATTCACAAAAGAATGGAGTACCTAGCTGGGTCGCAGTTACCTAAACAACTTTCGAATCCCTACTTAATCTGTGGGGGCCCACATGAGGTAGAAGAATGCGGAGGAGCAACCACGACTGAACATGCATGCTTGTCAGGAGGTGACAACTATGCTGATCCCTCCCTTTTGCCTTTTTACCAAAATGACGATTACACCCTCTGGGGAAATCTGGTAAAGAGAAAAGAAGGAGAGGAAGGTCCTGAATTCGAAATCAGGAGCACTTTTGAAGATGACCTTGGTCACTTCACTCAAGAAAAAGGCTTGCAATTGAAAGGTCTTAATGAACTTGTTGATGAGCAGCAGAATGACATTGGAGAATTTTTCAACAAGCTTAACTTAGCCCTCGATAACCTTGAAATGCCATCAGTAAGCAAAAAAGACCCCATGCTCGCGATAACCACTCGAGCTGGAACAACAACCAAGGACCCCCCTTACCCAAGCTCGTCCCCCATCACTCCCGATCCAAACAAGCCTCACGAGGAGGAGGAGGATGTAGGCAGCGAGACTCCCAACCAACCTCCTTTGACGACCCCTTCCCCATCAACCCCACCTAACCAACCTATGAGAATCCCATTCCCATCCCGATTAAAGAACCAGAAAACTGAGAATGATAATAAAAGATTCTTGTTATACCTAAAAGACTCAGTAGTCACCATACCCCTCCTTGATGCTTGCTATCACATGCCGAAGTATAGCGTATACTTTAAAAAACTACTCGCTAACCGAAAGAAGCTTGAGGGTCTTGTGACCCTGGGGGAAGAATGCTCAGTGGTGACCCATCGAGGGCTACCAAAAAAGGTAGACGATCCAGGCAGCTTCACCTTGCCTTGCTCCATAGGATCTCTATCAATAAAGAGTGCTCTTGCCGATTTGGGGGGGGGGGGGAGTATCAATCTCATGCCTCACTCTATGTTCCTTAAATTAGGATACTCTTGATTAAAGCCTACTCGTATGAACATCCAACTAGTCGATAGATCAGTCAAGTACCCTGTAGGGATATGCGAGAATGTGCTAGTCAAAGTTGGGAAATTCAAATTCCCGGTCGACTTTGTAATCCTGGATATAGAGGAGGATGACTTGGTACCCATCATCTTAGGGAGAACATTTCTTGCTACCGCTCGTGCAGTCATTGATGTTTATGACGGCAAGTTAACCTTGCGAGTGGGAACCGATAGCACAACCTTCGACATTAAGGACTCTATGGATCTCTCTCTCTCGAAGCAGCTAACCGGCTCTATTTCATTGGGGAGCTCGATGAACTCACAGATGTCATTGATAGCTGTGTCGATGAACAAATCAAGGAAGTCTGGCTACGGGACGAGAGTTTTCTACCTTTGGTAGAGGTGGAAAAGATGGAGGATGTTGGTGCAGTCTCCTTCTACCCTAGACAAGAGGCAACAGAGCATCTCGAGCTCTGAAAGCCCGAAAACAAGCTTAAGCCTTCTATTGTCGAACCTCCTGAGTTAGATCTTAAGGAGCTTCCTAACCATTTAGAGTATGCCTTCCTTCAGGGAGAGGACCAACTGCCGGTAATCATAAACTCTTCCCTGGAACATGAACAAAAAGGTAAACTCTTAGAGGTCCTAAAGAAATATAAGGGAGTGCTCGCATGGAGTGTATCCGACATAAAGGGGATTGACTCAACTTTTTGCACACAAAAGATTCTCATGGAAGAAGATTATAAACCTACCGTGCAACCCCAGAGGCGGGTGAATCCCAACATTAAGGAAGTAGTAAAGAAAGAAGTCATCAAACTTCTGGATGCATGATTGATCTACCCAATCACGGATAGCCCATGGGTCAGTCTTGTACAGGTTGTACCTAAGAAGGGTGGAATGACTGTAGTTAAGAATGACAAGGGTGAGATGGTGCCCCAGAGAACGGTCACTGGATGGCGGGTATGCATTGACTATCGAAAGCTCAATGATGCCACGAGGAAAGATCACTTTCCCTTACCATTCGTTGACCAAATGTTAGAGAGATTGTCTGGACACGAGTACTATTGCTTCTTGGATGGATTCTCAGGGTATTTTCAAATCCCCATAGCACCTGAGGACCAAGAAAAGACCACGTTTACTTGCCCTTATAGAACATTTGCCTACAAAAGGATGCCTTTTGGGCTATGTAATGCCCCCGCCACTTTTCAACGATGCATGACCGCAATCTTTCACGAACTTATGGAAGACAGCATGGAAGTGTTCATGGACGACTTTTCGGTCTTCGGGAACTCCTTTGACCGCTGTCTTGCTAATCTAGAAAAGATGCTTAAACGTTATGAGGAAACCAACTTGGTGTTAAACTGGGAAAAGTGTCATTTCATGGTGAAAGAAGGGATTGTGTTAGGGCATAAGATCTCAGGGAAGGGAACAGAGGTGGACCAAGCTAAAGTTGAAGCTATATCTAAGTTACCATACCCCACGACTGTTAAAGCAATACGCAGCTTCTTGGGGCACGCCGGGTTTTATCGGAGATTCATCAAATACTTCTCCAAAATAGCTCGGCCAATGACTCAATTGCTTATGAAGGATGCTCCATTCGATTTTTCCCAAGAATTCAAGGATGCATTCGATCTCTTAAAAAAGGAGTTCACACAAGCTCCAATCATGATTACACCCAACTGGGAGTTACCGTTTGAAATCATGTGTGACGTTAGCGATTTCGCTGTCGGGGCTGTACTAGGCCAACAGCGTGACAAGCTATTCCAATCTATTTACTACGCTACCAAAACCATGAATCCCGCTCAAGAGAATTACTCCACCACCGAAAATGAATTATTGGCCGTAGTGCTCGCATTCGACAAATTCCGGCAATATCTTGTCCTTTCAAAGACAGTCGTTTTCACTGATCACTCGGCTCATCGATATCTTTTTGCTAAGCAGGATGCTAAGCCACGACTAATTCGGTGGATCTTATTGCTACAAGAATTTGATGTTGAGATTCGTGATAAGAGGGGGCAGAAAATCTGGCCGCAGATCATCTATCTCGTCTTGAAAACCCCTTGGATGAACACGATAGAAGTGAGATTAGGGATTCATTTCCTGACGAACAACTCATGTTAATGATTGATTCGGAGCCTTGGTACGCCGATTTTGCCAATTATCTCGCAAGCAGACTCGTTCCTGAACACCTGACTAGATACGAAAGAAAAAGGTTCTTTTCTCAGTTAAAATACTACTTTTGGGATGAACCATTTTTATTTCGAAGGTGTCCTGACCAAATTATAAGACGTTGTGTTTCGGAAAGTGAGGCGGTAAAGATTATGAGGGAATGTCACTCTGGTCCCTCTGGCGGGCATCATGGGATAAGCACCACCGCCTGAAAGATTTTCGATGCGGGATTCAATTGGCCCATAATTTTTCGTGCGTCAAAGAAATGGTACAGGCATGCGATGCATGTCAACGGGCCGGGAACATATCACATAGGGATGAAGCGCCTCAGAATTTTATACAAGTATGTGAGGTCTTCGATGTTTGGGGAATTGACTTCATGGGACCCTTTCCATCTTTAGGGGGAATGAATACATTTTAGTTGCCATCGATTATGTTTCAAAATGGGTTGAGGCACAAGCCCTTAGGACCAATGATGCTAGGGTAGTTATTCATTTCCTGAAAAAGCTTTTCGCTAGATTCGGGATTCCTAAAGCTCTCATCAGTGATAGGGGGACCCACTTTTGCAATGCACAAATGGAAAAGGTCATGAAGAGGTATGGAGTATCCCATCGGTTCTCCACCGCCAATCATCCACAAACCAATGGCCAGGTCGAAAACACCAATAGGGCTATTAAAAGAATACTTGAAAAGACGGTTAGTCAAAATAGAAAAGACTGGTCAATTAAACTCGACGAAGCCTTGTGGGCATTCTGAACCGCCTACAAGACACATATTGGAACGACCCCGTTTCGCATGGTGTATGGTAAGGCGTGTCACTTGCCAGTAAAATTAGAACATAAGGCTTATTGGGCGCTTAAGACATGTAACTTAGATTATACAATTGCCGGAACTAATAGGTTCTTGCAATTACATGAGCTTGATGAGCTTAGGTTAGAAGCCTATGAATCTTCCATTACATATAAAGAGAGAGCAAAAAGATGGCATGACCAGAGAATTAAGAAACCCAAAGAATTTTCAGAGGGAGACAAAGTCCTATTGTACAATTCTCGGTTGAGATTATTTCCGGGAAAACTAAAGTCTAGATGGTATGGACCGTTTACGGTGAAAAATTCCTCTAAAACTGGAGCCGTTGTGTTATTAGACGATGAAGGTAGGGAATTTACTGTCAACATACAACGTGTAAAACATTATCAAGAAAATAACAATTAAGTGATTAGTGAGGAGGATGTGACGTTTGAAAATGAGGTCACGTAGTAACCCATGACCTTGAGTCTAGCTACAAGACTCGTAAATAAAGAAAAGCGCTTCTTGGGAGGCAACCCATGATTTTATGTGATTTTTATTTTGTTTGTTTGTTATTTGTTTCCGTATGCATGCTTTATTTTTATTTTTGGTAGATCATGTTTCTAAACTAAAAAGTGGAAATACTTTACTTTGTTGTTTAGCCTAGTCTTAACTCTACCTAAAGGTATTTTTGCAAAAGATAAGTGTAAGGGGAAACCCCAAATATGTTTTTAAGAAACAAACCGATCATGATTCTTCACAATATTAAGTGAACATGTATATTCGTATTTGTTAGAGTCAAATGCTTGTATTGAGTCATAATGAAGTTTTGCAGGTTTTTCCCGGAAGTAGGACCAAGTTTTTCCAGAAATTTTCTGGAAACTTAACATAAGAATTTCTGCAGGTCACTTCTGACGGCGTCACGAGTTTACTCTTGACGGCGCCACGTGTAAAAACCTGGAAATTTTACCAGTTTTGTTTTTCTAACGGAGTTTTAAAGTTTTTGTTGAATTATTAAGATTTGTAATCTCCAGGAAATCTGCAAACTTCATTCCACAAGCATTATATCTTATTTTGTTTTCTAGGATTTAGTAACTTATGTAGATTAGCGCCGATTTTATGCGAGGTTGCTTTGTTTGTTTTCTCAGGATTTACAGATTATGTATGACAAGAAGATGATTTATATTCTGGAATGGAAGCTTTGATTGTTCATTTTCTTGGAGGAAGATCTAACCTGGCCACCTTATTATCCATACCGAGCGAATCTGGGGAGTATTTGATTTCATTCTTTTTACTTTTTCACTTTTACATTCTTTACTTGAACATTGGGGACAATGTTCATCTTAAGTGTAAGGGGAGGGTAAAATGATGATACCTTACAGATACACTTTCGCTTGAGTTTGTTTGTTTGACAGTAGATGTATAATAAAACTATGAGAAATACTTGTTAGTGCAATTTTAACGCCAAATTTAAAATTTTTTACAACATTTAGGAGTGAAACTTTAGCCATAGCAAGCGTCTCATGGATAGGAGATTGTATGAGTAGCACATAACCGTACTTTCAGAAAAATTTTCCACCCAAATATGTGAGGTTCGCCTTTAGATTTGATAGGAAAAGCATTTACTATTAGTGCTTATGAGTGTACCGGTAGCATTTAGATTCTAGAACTTGCGTTAGTGATGCATCCCGAGACCGCTAGTGAGACTACATTCGTGTAGTAGGATTTACTACATGATAAGAGGCATTAGGATCACCCTTGTGTTAAACCCGTATCATAATTACTTGACCATTTAAGTCATATTACTTGGCTAGTTAAGTCAACTAATTTTTCCCACACCTTAGCGTTGTACTCATTTTTAGTACACGAAACCCCTAGTACACCCCTCCGAGCCTATCTTTTCGTTTCTAACCTTAAGCATCTTACTTAAAGGAAGAATTTGTTACACCCCACTTAAATGTACACCCAAATCGCCTTAGCCTTCCGTGTATGCACTCATCTTTAGTGCATTATTGTTATATGTTTAAACCCTAAGTTAACTTTCTAATTGATTACATGGTTGCTAAGTCGAGTCATATCCTTGTACATATTGTTTTGGGACGATTGGGACTCATGGGTAAAGTACTTATTTTATGGAGTAATGGGGAAGAACATCATTTATTACCCCCATATGTGCGTTAATCTTAAAAGTACTCCAAGTGTTTTGATTTTCATAATTCGAGTCATTAGATTAGTTTATTGTAAAGTATGTAAAAATTCAAGTGTAAGGGGAATTTTCATTCCCTATGATGTATTATTTTGGATGGTAGGGTAAGAGTGTAAGCAAAAAAAAAAAAAAAAAAAAAAAAAAAAAAAAAAAAAAAAAAATCGATAAAACAAAAGAAAAAGAAAAGAAAAAAATAGAAAAAGAAAAGAGAAAAAAACACTATTTGTGAGGTGCTAGTGTATGACCTCCGTGCTTGTCTTTGGTCTTTAGTGGAACGATTATTTGTTGTAATTACTTTTATATTAGTGTTAAATGACCCCTAACTTGTATTTTGATTAGAATAAAAGCGCATTTGCTTGAGGACAAGCAAATCTCAAGTGTAAGGGCATATGATGAGGCGAAAAATGAACCACTTTTAGGGGGTCATTTAAGCCCGGAATTGAATTTAATTGATCAAATATTGCCTTGAATCGTTCCTTTTGTGATTTTAGGTACTTTGGGAGTGAAATCTGGAAAAGGAAGCAATTCGTACGTTTTTGGAGCATAAAAGTGATGAAAATGCCAAAGACTTAATTTTCCAAGCTGGGAACAGTGTGTGACAGCATCATGAGCATTATCCTGACGGCGTCAAGAGTAAAAATCATGACGGCCCAGTACAGAAATGAAGGCATCACAAGGAAGAGCGTCAAGAGTTAAATACATGACGGCCTGGAAAAGTGTAATACATGACGGCGAGATGACGGCGTCACAAGGTTGTTCTTGACGCCGTCAGCCTCTATTTTCTATATATAGTTTTCTAATTTTCATTCATTAAGGGGAACAAGTTTGGAGAAACCCTAAGGCCGAACCATATACGAATTTTACAGGTTTTTCATGGGTTTTCAGCCCTTGAACCCTTACATGTGTAATTGAGATAAGTATTCTTTTAATTCAATCAATATGTCTATGTGTTGGTTGTCTATATCTTGTGCTTGTCTTGATTCCACCATGCTAGGCTAGATTTATCATGTGTTTGCTTAGATCTAATGAAACCTAGATGTTGATTATGTGTTGATTACTTGTTTATGGTTGTATTGGATGAATGATTTCAATGTTAGGCTTAAGAAAACTGGCAGATCTCCAAATGGTAACTTGCTTGAACTTCTTAGGAAACATGAACCGATGTGTACTAGGTTTTATTTGTTGTATTTAATGCATGAGTAAATTCTAATGATCCCATGTTAGGAGCTTCTTAGCCGGCTCGACATAGAAGTGAAGTAGGCACTCATAGGATTGGGGAGTTAAGTACGCCACCTCATGAATGGTATTAAGGAATACAATCCGTCATCCACGCAACTATAACAAGTAATTAACGTGTAAAAGATATCTAGGGAGTAGTGAAATCTAAGTAAACACATTTCTCCACTTATTGCTCACAACCTTAGTTTAATTTAGTTTATTTTCATTTATAGTATTTTATTTTGATTGCATCTTTAGTATTGGGTTAGTTGACTAGCAACTAATTCCGCCCATATCCTTCAAAACCCGAGATTTTTACTTGCTTTCTAAAAAATATAAAAATACAAAAATAATCATCCTTCATCTCTAGAACTAGTATTTAGGTTTTCTTATCCTAGCGACACTATTCCTAGCTGAACGATCAATCCCCTGGTACTTGTCATTATACTATACTACAACGATCAGGTACACTGCCTGGTGGGGGTTGTAAGCTTCTCGAGATCCCTCGAGAGGTAAAGCCTGGTGCAATTCCCACGCATCACTGCACCAGCATACGATATGGATGCAGCTTGAACGATGGGTTCATTAGTTGCAGAAGCGACAAAAGCATCATCAGAATTGTGCCCATTCTTATTGGAACTAAATTTATTCAAATTAGATGTACCACCAGTAGTAGAGGTATTCATACTTAGACCAGTAGAGGTAAACAATCCAGCAGTAACCTCAGATGGAGTAGGAGTTCCACTAGTAGGCACACTCGAACCAAACACATCAGATGAATAATAACTACCAGTAACCTCAGTTTGTGAGCCTATTACAACAGTAGAGCTATTCGGACCCATAACATTAAAGTTACTCATTTGTTTCTATGCCTATTGAGCAACGAATTGATATCCTCCTCTCCCTTACCCTCCTCCATCAGATGCTACTTACAGACCGCCACGATCAAGAAAAATTAAAACTTAAACGATTAGAAGCTAGAAAATGGGTTTTGTTTCAAGTGACATTTTATTAAATAGTTGGTGAGCATAACATAAAATTGAAATTTAGTGTCAAATTTTTGTGGGTTTTTATTTTATTTTATATGATTCGATGTTTGGGTTAGGAAATTGATGATGAAATTAGTGTTTGGAGATAGGATTAATGAAAAAAAAATGGAGGTCTGGTTAGTGGTTGAAAGGGAGACATTGTAAGAGAGAGGTGTTAGTAATATTAAAAATAGAACACATATGTACCTCATTTTTTTGAAAAAACATGTATGCTGGAAAAAAAAATTTGAATTCTGAAAATTAGGTCCCTTAAAAAACGTTTTTTAATAAAAAATTCAAAAGGAAAGTGAAAATGGGTTTTACTATTATACCCTTTTTAATTAAATAAAAAGATTTAATAATACTAAATTCTAATTGGTCAAAGATGGTACTGTAAAGTACTGCATAGAACGTGGTTTCAGCATCCTGATGGCGACTTATCTGAGACAATTTATATGCATCAGCCTCCGGGGTTTAGGGATCCTGAGCATCCTGATTATGTGTGATTATTACAACGGTCTCTGTATGGACTAAAGTAGGCCCCCAAAGCGTGGTTTCAGCGTTTTGCATCTTATATTACTCAGGTAGGGTTTTCTCAAAGTCGTTGTGACTCATATTTATTTATATACAAACAGGGGATGGATATTGCTTACCTACTATTATATGTTGATGATATTGTCCTGACTGCTTCCTTTGAGAGTTTGTTACAAAAGATTATTGGCTCATTACATCAGGAGTTTGCTATGACAGATTTGGGTCCATTAAACTATCTTTTGGGCATCTCAGTAACACGTGATTCTTTAGGGTTATTTCTATCTCAGAAGAAATATGCTATTGAGGTTTTGGAGAGTGCACACATGCTTAATTGTAACCCTTGTCAGACTCATGTTGATACCAAGTCTAAATTAGGGGTTGATGGTGATCCGGTATCTGATCCGACTTTATATCGATGTCGAAACCGCCTTCTTAAATGGTCGCCTAGATGAAGACATCTATATGGCACAGCCTGAGGGGTTTGTGAATCCAGAATTTCCAAACCGTGTATGTAAACTTCAAAGATCCATTTATGGATTGAAGTAAGCATCACGGCAATGGAATAAAAGATTTGATGGTGACATTAAAAAGTATGGATTTACTCAGAATCTTGATGAGCCATGTGTATATCACAAAGCTAGTGGGAGTGATGTAATTTTCCTTATTTTATATGTTGATGACATATTGATCATGGGAAAAGACATTCAAAGTTTGCAAAAGGTTAAGGCATATCTTGGAAAGTGTTTTTCTATGAATGATCTAGGGGAAGCTGAATTCATTCTAGGAATCAAAATATATAGAGATAGATCTCAGCGATTGATTGGATTAAGCCAAAGTGCTTACATTGATAAAATATTGAAGAGATTCAATATGCAAAATTCCAAGAAGGGATATTTGCCAATGCAAGAACAACATGGCTTAAGTAACAAAGTTTGTGCTTCAACACCTATAGATGTGGAACGTATGAAGAGAGTCCCTTATGCTTCGGCTATGGGATCTATAATGTATGCGGTGAAAAGTACAAGGCTTGATGTGGCATTTGCTCAAAACTGGACCAGTCGATATCAGCAGAATCCAGGTGAACTTCACTAGACTTCTATTAAGAATATTCTTAAGTACCTTAGGGCTACTAATGATATTTTCTTAGTGTATGGGGGAAATCCAAATGTAGAACTTGATGTTACAGGTTACTGCGATGCGTCCTGGAAGTGTGATAAAGATGATATGAAGTCTCAGACGGGTTATGTATTTGTCATTAACGGAGGAGCTGTGGATTGGAGGAGCAAGAAGCAGAGTACATTGGCGATGTCTGCAACAGAAAGTGAGTACATAGCTGCTTCAGAAGCTACAATGGAAGCCATTTGGATTAAGAAGTTTGTTTCGGGGCTTGGAGTTATGCCATCGATTCAAAGACCTATAAAAATGTATTGTGACAACTCAGTTGCAATTACATTTTCCAATGAACCTAGAATCATGAAAGGCACCAGACATTTCTTGATTAAATATCACTATGTTCGAGAACAAATCAAAATAGGTAAAATCGAGTTACTCAAAATTCACACAGATGATAACTCAGCAAATCCATTTATGAAGCCTCTACCTGGCACTAAGCTTTACAAGCTTGCTGAAGACATAGGACTTCATTTAGCTGATAGTTTCATGCCCATTTGTGATTAGTATTTGGATAAAGGATGTTATGAACAATTATTATTTTAATGAAATAAAGTATTGATTATGTTTTTTTATCATTTTCTTAATTGTTAGGACCTATTATATCAACTTTATCATGTTATATAAGCTTGTATGGTGACTTAAGATATATATGTATGTCAAATGTATATTGAGAGAATAAGATGAAAAGGAGGCTTGTATTCAACTAGAGAAAAACACACATACACACACTCAAGCACCCTCACAAATGAGGTGTGTTGAGGCTTATATAGTTCTTAATAAAATGCCTCATGGGCTTTTCTATGGACTTGTACATGGAGTGGATTGGGCTTGTTGATTACATAAAGATACAAGGCTAATATTAGATAAACTAATAACCTATTAGCTTAGCCCAATCCATGAGCCCATTAACTATTCAATTGTATATTCTACGACACATAACAAAGTTCCTAATCTAGAATGACCATCACTTCATTATACATTTCTTTAATGCTAACAATCTCCCCCTAAGGGGTGGTCATTCGAATGATGCTCCACGTGATTAGGTCTTCCGTGTTCTTTGTCTTAAACTTTGTGTGTCGTTGTAAAATAGTCTTTGTCTTTGTTCTTTCATGCTTTGTGATCTTTGATAAATGACATTTCTTTGTTCTTTTTTCTATGTTGTTTTGGTGAAGCCATCTTCCTTTTGTCGCTTCTTTATATTTGGTGGTTAAACGTCTTTCCAACATGCTCATACGTCTTTAGTCTTTGTGATACATACATTTGTTGTCCCCGTTCTTTCACTTTGATCTTTGTCTCTTTACTTTGTAGATTCTTCTTTTTGGCGTAGAATCTTTCTTTGAACTTTGTGTTGCTTAGATCTTTGAGGGAGCTTTCATTGACCTAGTGACGTAAGTATGAGCATGTGCAATCTATCATCATGGAGGTGATATGATGCTGCAAGTAAACAGTTATCAATAAATCAACTGGTACTTACAGGTTCAGAATTAGAGATCATCAACAGCATAGTGTGAAGACTCCTTCTAACCCTTACCAAAGCCGTTCCCATTTTGGATACTCCCGAGAGAGCTTACGAGACCTACTAAGTAGATCAACGAATGGGTGAGTCGCTGGGGATCACTCCACAACTGTAGACCATTTGAAACCACCGCGAACACTAAGCGTAACCCATAAAGAATTACCGAAATGACCTGCTATCAGGGCTGCTTGATGTTGACCCTGGCAGGAATTTCCATTCAATCATTGAGAAAATACATAAGTAAATCCCCTCATAAACGTTCTCGGCAGATTGCTAAGATCTGCGTAGGACTCTTAAGTTTACATCTGGCGTCCTTAATGATGAACAACCAGTGTAGAAATATCATGTGTTCCTATGAGATCTTTTGTTGAAATCTTGAGGCTCTAGACTCAATAAGTGCACAATTGGTTTCCTATGCGGAGATTAGGGAGAGGTCTCCTGCTTCAATATCAACCATCTCTAAGAGACAGGTTGATAGATTACATCGGTTCCCCGTAAGAATGAAACAAGCTCTTTTAAGAGAACTTGAGTGGTTAAGAAGGTTTAGTGCAGTGCGTCACTGGGTCCATGACGTCTTTGACTTCAATACCGGTGTCACCTTGGTAACAACCGATAGCATATGAATTGAACCCGGTTTCTGCCCTAAGGTTGAACATCTGGAGGGCTATTTCTTTTCACCCATATTAATAACTTTTCTTTTTAATTCTTCAACCCCTTCTTTCTCCTTTCTCATTTTCTCCTTTTTTTTTCAATCATACCTAAGGACTTCTAATTCTAACTAATGGAATTGTCCTTGGATAGATCCCTCCGGCTTTGGCGGATCATAGGACGGTTTTTCCTAACCTTAGTCACCTTATAACACCATGACTATCCTATAATTGCCATGAAACCATTCATTTGAAAATCTCTCAAAGTGTTTATGATAATAAAACACATTGTTGTTACCACTTTGAGAGTTTTGTAACATTTGAAGGACTCCCCCTTCACATGTGCTCATGTATTATTTAAGAAATTTGCACTTTTGAATTGATCCACTTTCGGTGAACAAGACCGATTCGAGACACGCTTACATCACTAGTTAGACTAGCTTGAAATTATTACCCGTCCTGGTCAAGTCCAAAGAAAGTCTCTCGATACGGTACATTCTACTCAGACAAGTCCTATTCGAGACACGCTTACATCACTAGTTAGACTAGCTTGAAATTATTACCCGTCCAAGACAAGTCTTTTCGATTACTGACATTTTAATCTTCGTCAATTCATTGGTATTATCTGAGTCGAGCTCTTCTGAGATTCAATCACAATCTTTAAACATTATTGATCACATTTTAATCATGTCTTCTCCCCCTCAAAAATAGCATATCGTGATATTTTTGATATCAACTGATTAAGAAAAAGCTTTTTGGAGAGATAGACAGATTTCATTTTGCATGAATTCAGAACATTTTAGTTTTTGTACTCCCCCTTAATGATAGCACATTTTAAAACCAATTAATGGTTTGGAGGGAGGTATTTTGAGCACTCATTTTGAGAGATTTTGAGAAATCTTTTGAACAATCTTGAAAAAGTGCTCAAGAATTCTGTTTGAAAATGAGTTTTTGTTTGAAGTCTTTTTCTTTTGTTTAGACTCGAACTTTTTGAAAAAGATTTCGTCCTTGAAAATACGAGTCCTTGATTAGAAATAATCAGAAGTCATCATTAGGGTCCGGGTTTCGTACTGAAGTATACGAAAGCCATAGTGAAGAAACTTTTAAGAAACGACATGTTTTATAAAAACATTTAAAAGAACTCCCGTTCAAGCATCTGTACATGTCCGTATCATTGTTGAATGACATTTCTAGAAATGTACAGAATATTGATTTATATGAGAGACATGTCGTGAGAAGAATATTTTTGGATTTTTTGATTTTACATTGTTTTTGTATTTTTTGAAATTTTATATTTTGTATTTTGTTTTTCAAAAAATATTTACAGCGAAGCGATTTTGAAAATATTTTTCAAGAAGATTCGAGAAGACGTTCTAACTCCTCAGGGGTTAGGCTTCGCATGCCAATTCGTCGAACTAAATAGTTAAACCGTTCTTTTGGAAGGGCTTTAGTAAATAGATCGGCTAGTTGGTAATCAGTCTTAACGAAAAATAATTCAACAGTACCCTCTTCTACGTGCTCTTTGATGAAATGGTAGCGGACTTTGATATGCTTCATCTTTGAGTGTTGTACGGTATTGCACGAGATGGCTATGGCACTTTTTGAGTCACAATACATAGGTATTCTGTCAAAAGTAAAGCCATAATTTGTGAGTTGTGTCCTCATCCAAAGAACTTGGGCACAACACGCAGATAGAGACACATACTCGGCTTCAGCGGTTGATAGCGCAGTACAATCCTGTTTCTTTGACGACCAGCTTACTAGCTTTTCACCCAAAAATTGTGCTCCACCTGATGTACTCTTTGCTGAAACTTGATCACTGGCATGGTCGGCATCTGAAAAAGCTGTTAGATTAAACCGCGAATCCTTCGGATACCAAAGTCCCATATTAATGGTGCTTCGTAGGTACCGAAAGATCCGTTTAACCTCTTTGAGGTGTTGTTCGGTAGGCTTTGCCTGAAACCGTGCTAACAAACAAACAACAAATTGAATATCGGGTCGACTAGCAGTTAGGTACATGAGAGAACCGATCATGCTCTGATATTTCTTCAGATCGATTGGTTTCCCAAACAAATCAGCACCTATTTTTGGTGAAGTGACCATTGGTGTACCAACAGAATTATAGTTTTCCATTCCATGTTTTTTCAAAATCTCTATTGCACATTTAGCTTGATTGATAAAAATGCCATGAGGGGATTGATGTATTTGTAAACCAAGAAAGAATTTTAGTTCTCCCATCATGGACATTTCAAATTTTCTTTTCATGAGATTTTCAAAAAAATTTGAATGGTTAGGATTGGTTGATCCGAAAATAATGTCGTCCACGTAAATTTGAACGATCAAAATATCATCTTTGAATTTTTTGGTAAACAAGGTGTCATCAACTGTTCCTTTTGTGAAATTGTTTTTGAGCAAGAAAGATGATAGTTCGTCATACCACACTCTTGGAGCTTGTATTAAACCATAAATGGCTTTCTTAAGCTTGTAGACGTAGTCTAGATGATCTTTGTCGAAGAATCCCTCTGGCTGACTCATATACACTTCTTCTTTCAGAGTTCCATTTAAGAAGGCTGTCTTAATATCCATCTGATAGACTGTGATGTTTTTGTGAGCTGTATAGGCTAAGAAAATCCGGACTGCTTCAAGTCTAGCTACAGGTGCGAATGATTCCTCGAAATCTATCCCTTCTTCTTGTGGATATCCTTTAGCCACGAGACGAGCTTTGTTACGAATTACAGTCATTTCCTCGTCCAGTTTGTTCTTCCACAACCACTTGAGATAAAGAACACGTTTATCAAGTGGTCGTTTAACAAGTTCCCAACTATCATGTAACTGGTATTGAAGAATTTTGTCCTGCATTGCATTTATCCATGGGTTTTCTGCCATTGCTTCCCGAATGTTCTTTGGTTCTTTGAGGCTTATAGAGCAAACGTAGATACACATTTCAGGATCTGTGGCAAGTTGTCTTCTCGTCTGGACTGGCCTTGAAGGTTCATCAATAACATGTTCAATTGGATGGTCTTTTGTCCATTTGAGTGTAGAAGGGTACCTTGGGTTTAATGTATGTGTGTTAGACGGTTCTTGAAACCTTGAAGAAGATTCAGCAGATTCTGTTGCAAATGGGTTTTCAAATACTTCTTCTTTTAACGCAACATCGTTTGAATTATTTGTTGGTTCTTCTTGAAAATTTATTTTTTGGTTTTGCTCATCAACTATTGGTAGAACGATTTCAATAACTGGAGTTGCTGGAGTAGATGTTGATGATGCTGAGGGAGTTGGTGCTTCAGCTTCGATTGTTGTAGATGCATCTTGTGATGGTGGTGGTTGATGGTTTTGAGCAGGTGCAGCGGAATGTTGTTGAGATGTATTTGTCGAAGTTCCACCATAGTATTCATCAAACATTAACTTGAAGAAATTTTCCAGTTCTTGTTCTGAAGGTTTTTCAGTATTTGTTGACTGAGCTCCTTGAGGCACGAGTCCTGAACTGATGTGTCCAGAAGTCTGCTAGTTTGGTGCGGGTCCTAATCCGTTATGATTTGAAGCCATTGGATTAAGCGCGGGTTCTAGAGCGAGTCTCTCAGAAGCCATTTGTGAAATCTCGTCAAACTTTACATTCATCGCCTCCATTATCCTTTTCGTTCTTCTATTATACACCCTGAATGCCCTCGAGTTATCTGAATATCCAATGAAGATTCCAATATCACCCTTAGCTTTTAACTTTCCTAGATCTTCTCTGTCATTCGTCGGATAGCACAAAGCGCCAAACACATGAAGATAAGAGATGTTAGGTTTCTTGTGAACTGAAGATAAGAGATGTTAGGTTTCTTGTTGTTCACAAGCTCATATGGTGTTTTATTGAATCTTGGATGGATGAGGGATCGGTTTTGAGTGAAATAAGTATTGGCAACAACATCAGCCCATAAGAATAGTGGTGCACAAGAATAAATTAGCATTGTGCGAGCAGCTTCCACAAGAGTTCGGTTTCTTCTTTCAACTACCCCATTCTACTGTGGAGTTCTAACAACTGATGTTTGGTGAGTGATTCCAACATCTTCAAAGTAGGTTCTAAACTCCTAATTAGTGAATTCTGTGCCATTATCTGTTCTTACAATACTTACTGGAGCTTGAAGTAGAACTTGGATACGCTTCAGAAAGGTGATGATGGTACCTGGTGCTTCGTCTTTTGACCTCAAAAACTTTACCTGTGTATATCTTGAATAATCATCGACGATAACAAGAATATATGATGAGGTAAAAAGTGAACCATTTTTAAGGGGTCATTTAAGTCCAAAGTCAAGATTATTTGATCAAATATTGCCCTAAATCGTTCCTTTTGTTATTTCATGTACTTTTGGAGTGAAATCTGGAAAAGGAAGCATTTTGGACGTTTTTGGAGCATAAAAGTGAAGAAAACAGCAAAGTCTTAATTTTCCTTGCTGGGAACAGTACCTGACGGCGTCACAAGCTTCTACATGACGGCGTCAAGAATAACACAAGAGGTGGATGTGGACAATACACGTGATGATCCAGAGAGTTTTGTGCATTGGAGATGACGGCGTCACCCAAGGCCGTCATGGTCCATGTATTAGTGACGTCCCAGAAGAAATTTACACATGAAGGTGTCAAAAGTGGATCTAGGCAATCCGATTTCATTATAGGCGGCGAGTTGACGGCGTCACATGTTTACACATGACGCCGTCATCCTATAAAATCTATATATAGTTTTCCAAATTTCAATCATTCTGGTGCAACTTTGAGGGAAAAACCCTAGGTCGAATTTTCCAGCTTTTTCAAGGGTTTCAACCCTTTGAATCTTTCATGTTCAATTTGAGATAAGTACTCTTTCAATTTAATCAATATGTCTATGTGTTTCTTGAATATATCTTACACTTGTCTTCAATTTAACATGCTCGGCTAGATCTCTTTTGTGTTTGCTTAGATGTAGTGAAACCTAGATGTTAATTATGGGTTGATTGTTTGTTTATAGTTGTTACAGATGATTGTATTCGATGTTAGGCTTAAGAAAACTGGCAGACTTCCATTGATAACTTGCTTGAATGTCTTAAGAAACATGATCGGAGGTGTACTACGATATTTGGTTGTATTTAATGCGTAGGAGAATTCTAATGATCCCATGTTAGGAGCTTCTAATGGCTCGACATAGGAGTGAAGTAGGATCCTATAGAGTTAGGGAATATTGTACACGGCCCTACGACTAGCATTAAGGAATATGACCCGTCATCCATGCAATTGTAACAAACTATCAACCTATAAAAGATATCTAGGGAGTAATGAAACCTAAGTAAACACAACTTTCCCCATCATTGTTTACACCATTAGTATAATTAGTTTCATTTCATTTTTGTTATTTTATTTTGATTGCATCTTTAGTTATTTGGGTTAGTTGGCTAGTAACTAATTCCGCCCACTCTTTCAAAACCCGAGATTTTAATTGCTTTTATAAAACATAAAAATACAAAAAGAATCATCCCTCACCTCTAGACTTAGTTTAGGAGACTTTCTAATCCTAGCGACACTATTCCTGAGTTGAACGATCAATCCCCCAGTATTTGTCACTATACTATACTACAATGATCAGGTACACTGCCTGGTGGGGGTTGTAAGCTTCTCGAGATCCCTCGAGAGGTAAAGCCTGGTGCGATTCCCACGTATCAATATACTTCTTCCCATTAATGCTTTCAACTCTCATTGGGCCACATAAGTCCATGTGCAACAAATGTAACCTTGCTTCTGAACTAGGTACGGTTTTAGGTTTATATGATGCTCTTTTGCTTTTTCCTTGTTCGCATGATGGACATAGGTGTTCCTTGGTGTATTTGAACTTAGGAAGTCCGGTGACGATGTTGTCTTTGGCTAACTTGTTGATGGTGTCGAAGTTGAGATGGGATAATCTTCTATGCCACAGCCAGGACTTAGTTCCGGTTGCCTTTGTCATAAGACAAATTGGAGATGTAGAATCCATTTAGTTGATGTCGATAGCATACAAGTTTGTACCACGATTACCATTTAGGAGATCATAACCAACCAAATTTCTTATAAAAACCGTGTTTCTCTTGAATGCAACTTCTAAATCAGCATCACAAAACTGTCCAACTGAAAACAAATTGTGTCCCAACCCTTCGACGTAGTAAACTCGAGTGATCAAAAAATTCCCAAACTGAAGGCCTCCAAAACCCAGAATAGCTGCTACATGATCATTTCCAAAGCGTACAGTTCCCATGAATTTCCAAATGAAATGGATCAGCAGCTTTAAGTTCCCGGTCATGTGCTTGGAGCAACCCGAGTCGATGATCCAAAGACATATTTCGATAACCTGCCAAGAACAGAAGAGTTTGTGTTTGGAAACCGTTGTGAATTAGGTTTCATGGGGTTAGGAGTAAAATCCATATCACACTCATAGACAGTTGCTACGTGTTTAGCTTGAACTATTTCTAATTGGCCATCCTTGAGTATAAATTCTCTACCCGTTGGAATCCAAACACAATACTTAAGGTAGTTTCTAGGCGTGCGACTATTAGTGGTGTTCCTAATTCTTTTAATTAGGTTTCTAACAAATCTAGATGTAGCACTAGGTCCTTTCGAAACGTTCTTCTGTTCAGGCGTAACATCCATATTCTTATAAACACATTCATCATGAACATCATTAATTAAACATTTCTTGCATATTAAACAAGCAGAGTCATTACATGCATTAGAAACAGTACTTTTGACATTACATTCAGATGAAATATGTCTCTTATTACAAAGCGATAAATTCCTAGGGTGTTCTTCTACATCTTCCACTTTATTCTTGCAACTACTCTTAGATGCAGGTGAGACTCTATTGTTCCTTGTATTGCTCCTAGGCTTTAGTCTGCTGCTGCTAGAGGTGCTGTCTAATCCTCTAGAAGGTAAGGCACATGCATTAGGATTTATATTGTTGTCCTTTTTAGCATCACTAGACTCTTTAGAATTATCCGTTATGCACATGTCATTTATCCTAGATGTGGAGGCAGACGCAATAGAGGGACTAATCCTAAAAAGGCCAGGTGCTATCACTTTTGGTGTTTCGACAATTGTTTTTCCTTTATCAACAATCTTTTCATTTTCACTTTGCTTGGGCAAGGGTGTTGGAGTGACTGGTTTTGTCAAATCCTTTTTCTCATCGACTTTTGGAGCGAACCATGAAATTGACATTTTTTGTTTGTTAACCGTGTTTGAAACATTTGGTTTCTCCGAAGTCGATGGTTTTGCAAACTTAGTTTCCTCACCCTTCTCTTTTTGACTTTCAAGTTGAGCCCGCAAATGATCATTTTGCTCTTTCATATTCTTGAAGGCATGCTCATACGACAGTTTGTCATACTTGCATTCTTCTCTTTTTCGATCAAGTTGTTTAAAACATGACACATTTTCTTTTTCAAGCTTTATAAGAGCATTTTCATATTTGGAAACAATTTCGGAGGTCTCAGCTCTCAGTCTTTCATCGTCTTGATCCAAATATGTTTGTATGACGATAGACATTATATCAGTAGACAGAACTGCTTCGAAGAGATAATCATTTAACCTTTCCAAAACATTCATGTGTTTACGAGTGTCATTAGCTTCTTTTACCAGGGATTTGTGGTCCTTGACAAAGTCGGCCGTTTCTTTTAAGAAAGCTTGTTCAAAATGGATTACCCTCGCACTGATGTTATTCAGTGGGATAGTAATTTCGTTTTCAAACACCTTTTTTGGTTCGTTATGAAAACTCGAATGCCAGTTGTTAATACTGATAGTAGTTTTAGATTTAACAATATTTTGAAGTGTTTGAATTCTCTTTTTAACATCATCAAGAATGTCTCTAGCCTCACTTGTATTAAGAGTGTTGTTAGAAGACATTTGTTCCATTTTTGAAAGAGATTTGGAAACAACTACGGGTGTAGAAACTTCTGGGCTTTTGGAAACAGGTTTGGAAAGCTCATATGCTTGTTTTTGTGGAACAAAAGTAATGGCCGAAAGTTTGTTCAATTTGTTGTAATCAATTGGTTTTAAATCAGGATTCTTTTGTTTCATTTTATTAATGCTCTCTTCAACCAATTCAATCGTTTCCACAGAATCATGAACAATAGGAGAATCATGCTTAGTAATCAAAACCTTTCCATTAAACAAACAATTCTAATCTTGCTGAGCTTTCTTAAGATTACAAGGAGTTTTGTTCCCTAGAGCCATTTTATTTTTTGTGTGGTAAATTGGATTAGTTTGATTAGCAATCATATTCATTGTTTGACTTGACTGACCCTTTTTAACCACTAATTCTTCTAATTTAGCAATCTTGTGTTCTGACTCTATGATTTCATCCAAAAGTTTATCTTCTTTCTTTGCAAATTTCTTTTTCAACTCATCCCTCTCTTTTTCAAGATTGGTATAAGCTGATTTTTGTTTAGAAAGTTGGTTTTGTAAATCAGAAATTTCCGCGTTTAAGGATTTTATCTTCTTGAAAGAATTAACATCAAGTGTATCAAACTTGATTTGCAAAAGTTTTTCCCTTGAAACGGAATTTTGATAACCAGTTTCTAATTCAGACAATCTTTTGTTATGAAACTCAAAAGCTTTAACATTTTCCTTGTAACCCTCAAGCTCAGCGGTCAATTTAACATTCACGGCCTTAACATCGCGATTGACCTTTTTCACATTTTCAATTTCAATACGAAAATTATTCAATAATGATTCAAAAAAAAACACGTGTTTCCTCATCATTCTCAGCATGCTGTGAAACGAAGCCTCTATTATAATTCACATTTGGAGTTGTTGATGGAGTATTACTACTACTTGGCGTGTCCATGTATGTATCATAAGTAGATGCTAGCTTCTCAGAATGTTGTTCCTCATGAGGAGACATATCAAATATATCATTATTGTGACATATGTTGAAGTTGGATACCTCAGATGGTGCATTGGTGTCATAAACAGGAAGTGTGTCAGAATCCGTGTCATACTTAGCTTCCTGAAGATTCACCATGAATATGTAGTTCGCATCGATATCCTCTCTGTCTTCCATGTCATCTATAAGAGCCATAAAATCATTCTCCTCTGTGTTCAACTGAAACCCTGCCTCATTCTTTTGTGCCAACAGCAATGCTTTCTGCAAGTACGCTGGGTCTCTTTTGTTCGGCTTAGTAGGACAGTTCCTTGCCATATGACCTACACCCTGACAGTTGAAACACTTTACCGAATTACCCTGATTTACATTTCCCAGATTCCCAACAACTGGAGCTGCAACATTCCTATTCTGATTACCCATTGCCTGATTACCAACATTCTGACCCCTTTGATTTCCAACAAACTGACCCATCTGATTCCCTGCATACGGACCATACTGATTCCCTGCATACTGACCTGCACTCTGAGTCCCTGCATACTTACCTGCATTCTGCATATTCTGATTACCCATATGAAATCCAATAGCATATCCCTGCTGATTTCCATAAACTCTAACCATTTGGCCTTCGTTGCCCATATTGAAACTCAGCTAAGCAATCTGCTTGTTACGAGTGTTCGATGAAATCCTTTGGTTGTTGTTAGTTGGTGTAGAATAACGTCCTTGGAATGCCTTTGTCAGATAAGCAAAAGCTTGTGTCAAGGCTGAAGTAGCTTCATCATTGTCAGTGAATTCTGGTTCTTGGAACTGTGGGTATTGTTGTTGTGGAATAACATGTTATTGTTGTTGTGGGTAGAACTGATGTTGGTAGACCGGTGTTGGTTGTTGAATGCATGATGGTTGCATGTAGTTGTGAGTGGAAAATGATGATGGTTGTTGTGTGTTCACTGGTAACGGTGTTGGTGTAGTACAATTAATGCGAGTGGATCATGATTCTTTGCCAATCTTTCTTTCCTTACTTCATTAGCCTCAGCTTGGTTTTGCTTCAGAAAGTCATAGAGTGATCATAATTCACCTTATGTAAATCCTTTGTTTGGTTGACAATTGTAACATAACGACCCCATTCTTCTGGAAGGTTATTGATGAATTTGATGTTTGTTGCAATTATTCATGGTGTCAACTTGTTTCTGATTAACTCATTAATTAAATTGTGAAACCTTGTGTAGTAGGATTCAATCTGTTCACCTTTAGTGGAAGTAAAGTTCTCCCATTCAGTTAGAAGTTTGTTCTCAATGTCTTGTTGCCCAATCTCTGTTCCATGACATATCCTTCTAACTCGTTCCTACATACCAAAAGCAGTTTCACAGCTGTCGACCGCAGCAAAGATCTCGTGTGGTAATCCAAGTTGGATTAAATGCATTGCCATATCATCAGGGATCTGCTTCTTGTCTTCATCTGTGTAGTCTGCTTCTGTTTGTTCACGCAAGAATGGTAGAGTAGGAGGTGTTGTATTTGGATTACCTTCATCTTGAACTTGTCTTGGCTTAAATGGACCCTCTTTAATGGAGTTGATCATTAATTTACCATCAGTCTTTGTTTTGATGTAATGAAGCATGCGGCTTGTCCATGGAAGATATCCACCTTTTTCAAGCATTGGAGGTCAATTTTCGGCACCGGCAACATGAATATCTTGTTGAGTTGCTATTGATGAATGATAAAGTTGATCTTGGATCGATTCAACGGAGTAGGAGTAGTGTTTAGTGTTTATTAAGGTAAGTTGTGATGGTGAAAATTAGGTCTAAAAATTTAAAATGCCGATAACTTCTTTTCGGAGAGGATTTGGACCTCGAAGGTTGGGTTGAATGATCTTTAGATAGGTAATTCGTCGAAAACGGAGTTACGGTTCTAAAGTTATAGCCGTTTGAAGTTTGGAAGAAAAAAGGTCAAATCTCTGAAGCAACTCACTGGTTTAGCAACTCGCTAGTTACTTAACTCTCTAGATTGTCAACTCGCTAGTTACTCAACTCTCTATATTGCCAACTCGCTAGTTACTCAACACTCTAGTATCTCAACTCGCTGACTAAAGCAACTCGCTAGATTCCTCAACTCCCTTGTTTCTCAACTCGCTGACTAAAGCAACTTGCTAGATTTCTCAACTCGCTGACTTAAGCAACTCACTAGATTAAAAAGACAAAACTGTCCTTTACAAAAATCCAAATCGCTGTCCTTTTCTGCCAAGTCGCTAGTAGCAACTCGCTACCAAGAAACCAATTACGAGAAGCAACTCGCTACCAAGAAACCAATTAATATATCCTGTATTTGCATGTTTAAATCCGTGAATAAATTTATTGTTCTAAATGTCCATTGTCAATTAATGATATGGGAATATCATTAAACTAAGACAAATCTGAGTATTGGTTAGGATATACTTTAAAGTATATTGATGCGTTGACATACCAATTTCATATGATATTCAATGAATTCAATATAGGACTTATCCCAACTACATGATTTTACATTATGGGACTTGTCATTAAAGTGAATCATGTTTAAATAGTTATCCTTAGACTTGAGATACTAGATAAGTGTCATGGATGTAGTGCATTTATGTGAAGCAATTTACCGCTATCCGTAAGTGGTAGTTATAAGGATTGTTTTCAGAAGTGTTGCAAAGTCTATGGGTTATTGCTTGTAGTCAAGAAAGAATTTGTTCATTCAAATTTGTTTTGAAGTTTAATATTGTTGGGCCCCTCGTAGGGTTGATAAAATGTTTGCGTGGCCACGCCCAAAGTCTATCTTCAGATGTTTTGGTAATTTTGTTCAATCATTAACAAACGAGAAACATAAATTTAATAAAGAATGACTTGAACCCATATCTTTATTAATGTGGTATCAGAAACAAAAGGATGATAATAATGACGAATCATTAAAGGTTTTTCTAGGAGACCTCCCTCGAGTTGCACTAGGGGCATTGGCGTGTTGCAAGATGCTAACCAATGTCATTACACTATTAATAGATATCCAAGTGGGAGCTGTTGAACCCGAGACCATGGGATTGCACACGTTACGAATAAGAATTAATGATTAATAATTAATATAAATAAAATGTTATGTATTTAATTGTTTAAACACAAGAAATGACTAACGGTCGTTAGTACTTAACGGAATTGATTAACGGGCAAACGAGAAGGACTAGTTTGTAATTAGACGCTAAGAAGGATCCGGAAGACTCTTCTTGGGTCATAGGCCGATCGACAAGGGGAGAGGGGAAACCCAAACCCAATCAAACTTGTCCTCCAAGATTTCTACTAGTATATATACAAAACCAAGGGTCATTATTTTGCACTCTTGTACACATAACCCTAAGTCGGTTTTTCCTTCTCTTCTCTTTTGGTTTACACTATCAACCAACAACCCTTTTAGGGATCTTTGATCGATTTTTGTTTTACAAAAATACTTGTGTTTACTTTGATCTTGCAATCACATTAACTCGTTATAATTCGTGTGCACAAGAACGTGGTATTAACTCAGTATAGTTAATATCTTGGATCGATTAACAAAATGATAAGGGGTTAATCATTGATGCTTATAAACCCTAATTAAGTTTATTCACTTGTTCAAGTTAATTGAAGTTTGATTCTTGTTTAGTTAGAATCCAAATGTACGTTCTTGTTTATGTTTATGTTAATCTGTTATATGTTATACTTGATCCTATGCTTCTACATACGTGACTTCTTGATTATATGATTGTCATGGTATATTAATTCTAACATCATTTGCTTACGTGTCATTGGATGCCAGGATCCCAATCACACGGTCAAAACCGTTAATAACCAGTTTTGATTTTGAATTAAATCCATATTATATTCAGGTTTTGCAAGCATGTAACGGTCTCTTGTTACGTTGTACTAGGCCTGATAAGTTTTATGTATACAATCCAACAGTTAATCGGTATAAACCGCTTCCACTTCTAAATATGTGGAAACCGAATAAAATTATTATTAAGGATACGGCCATAACTTTTGATCCTCGCATGTCCCCTCACAACTACATGCAACCATCATGCATTCAACAACCAACACCGGTCTACCAACAACAGTTCTACCCACAGCAACAACAACATGTTATTCCACAACAACAATACCCACAGTTCCAAGAACCATCATTAATCGGTATAGCAGTCTGGACATCAGCAAACTTTGTTGTTGTGGAAACAAAGTTTGTTGTTGTGGAAACAAACAATGCAACAAAGTTTGTTGTTGTGGAAACCGAATAAAATTATTAATCGGTATAGCAGTCTGGACATTCCTTACGTATAGGGATTTACTCATCCGAAACTGGCAAGTGGAATGTTTATTCTGAAATTTTTAAGTTTGAGACATTTCAAGGGTTCATAATTGTGTATTCTAGTGTGATGCTATTCACTGGATTGATTACTCAAATGAGGTTTCTCATTTCAATATGGATTTGGAGAACCCAAGTTTTATACAGGTTGAAATGCCTAAAACATTAAGGATATGTTTGGCGAAAGTAACTGTTGTTGAAACTTGTGCTGGTGCTGGAGATGGTGCTGGTGCTGGAGATTATAAAAAGAGATTATTTTTATAAGCTACATGAAGTAACTTTTGGTTTTAAGAGATTATGAAAGATTATTTTTTTTAGAATCTCTTATAAGTTATGTCTGTCAAACAAAGATTATTTTTTAATTAGATTATTTTTTGAAAAAATAAGCACAATCTCTCAAAAATCTTATGCGCCAAACATAGCCTAAATGTGAAAGAGTATCGTGATGATAAGTTATTGGAGTCTAGTGACTGTTTGCTTCTTCTCAAGATGGTTCATCCTTTGTCTTTAGAGTTTGATGTTTATAAAACGGAGAATAATTAAATAACTGTAATTACTCGTTGGTCACAATTTTTTGTGTGGTTTTAATGCCACACCAAGTATGTTTTTTCCCTTTTGCCATTAATTAAAGTGTCAAGTTGTTTTATGAATTGCTACTACTAGTTACTTTCGTTATATGTTTTTTTTAAACATTAAGCAAGCATCTTTTACCGTGCATTTCATAATACTCTTTTCTTATTTATGTTTTTCGAATTAATATGTATAAATCACATCTTTAGTTTTGTATGTTTCAATGGGTAAGGATCCAGTGAGAAGAAATCTTAAAATGAGAAGAATGAGAAATGACTATAATGGCATATTTGAGATGCATCGACTTGAATTAGATGCACATCTATTCATTTAGATGCATCACAATTAGTTTCGAAAGTGATTTTTGAAGTGAAAACGATGCAAACTAGTACTAGCAGCAAATTTGACTCGCAGATGACGAAAAATACATAGGATTCGTCTAACTTGATGAAATGCATCTAATATATGTATATGCATCTAATTTTTAGCTAGAAAATATATTATGATGCATCTCAAGATTAGGGATGCATCTAATTCAAATTGATGCATCTCTAATGTGTAGTTATAGCTATTTCTCATACTTCTTATTTTAAGAATTCTTCTCATTTGATCCTTACTCATGTTTCAATAGTAAAATCATTAAAAAATAGTTTAAACTACATGATTTTAAACTACAATTGTAATTTTTGAAGTTTAAAGACGAAAGGTGTAATTGCACGTAAACCACTCAAAAAGAAATTTTAACATTCAAGTAAAATTCAAGGGGTTAAAGATAAGGCCATTTTAATCATTTTACTGTGAGCATGGACGAAAACAAAACGATTGTTCTCGCATGAACGACGAGGACGACACTTTCAAATTTCAAGATAATGTGCCTGCAATTTCGTCAAGCCAAAATATTTTGGCTATTAAGTGGATCAATATTGAGAGACTCAAGTAGATAAATATGCCCAAAATTTCGATCGCGAAGCTTGAGTTTTACTACTAGTTTCAATTTTTGTGGCTACCTAAATTGCACAAAACGACACCTTTGTCAGAGGTGAACGAATAGGCATATCGTAGACAATTTTTTTTGGGTGACGATGCATGATCTAAATTATTCATTTTGATATTATATCAGCCAGTATAAAAATTCGATTTTTTTTCTCGTAAAAGGTAAAATATATATTATTCATCAAACTATAACACAACTTACAACACCATTCAAGTGATTAGGACAACCCCCAATCAGTATATAAAAGAACAATACAACTCTTATCAGTCAATACTACTATCAATATCAAACATCGAAAAGCTAGATACTAACAGAACTTCTCAGCTCACAAATTACTATCAATACATTCACCTTTAATGCACCATAAACCATCCAAGTACATTTCCTTATCATCTGCATTTCCATATAAAAATTAGATGTTGACAGTGCTTCAATTCGTCTAAATGCCTCTTGATGCTTATATGTGTTTTTACTTTTTAGACACATGTGGCAGATTTTCTGAATGCAACTTCATCGTTTCCTACTCGGGTTGATAAGTACTCGCAATGAACAAAGCTTACATGAATGTCGCAAACCAGCCTTTGCATGAGCAAGAAGCGTGAATCAAGCTGGAATATGTCCTTAAATACGAGACGAAAAATATGTTGTTCTTTCATCATTTCATTTATATTTATTTCATGTTTAAAGAACTGAAATTTTTTTATACTAGATATACTGTCAAAAATATTACTCGTAATGTATTTACAGCTAACTAAATAACTTTATTTGGTCTTCATCTTGCAACATAGCGGTTGAAGAGCCTAGTGAAAGAGAAGATGCATCTGTTTGAAGATCTCGTAAGGGTTTTGTAAATGACTAGGACCAAAGTGCCACGAGGTGTCTAGCAGAATCGTTGAAGCGAAATAACAGAATTGAAAACACCAGTATAACTTTTACTTAACTAAAAGCAAGGATTAAATTAAAGATCACTCCGAAGCAATATATGATCTGCTTACATAATGAAACTAACAAGCAAACCTTTCTTATTGATGTTGCGTTTGTTGATTCAAAAGTTGGGCGTTCCTTGTTTGGGTTCCTGTTCTCGTACCAATTAGATTTTAATGCTTGAGACCTGCGCACTAAGAAAGTGAACAAACACCGTTAGGCTTATCGTGGGATTGTCTCCCATGATTATCCTCCGGCGTGAGAGTAAGTAATCGATTTTAGGGTTATGTAGAAGAGTTAGGGTTGTGAGTCGTACCTTTAACAAGAGTTGTGATATTGTTTATATAGGCACATAATCCTTATTGGATACGTGTTCCTTACTCTTCGATATACATCCGGTTTGATATATATCCCTTAAATAGGAGATATCTATATCCAAACCATAAATAACTTTGGGTTTGGGCTTTCGTGAGCCCAAACCGTTAGTATGGTTGCCCAATCATTATTTATGATAGCCCACTCGTGGTGGGTTTGGCTCTAAGTAATGTTGATTAATCGGGTTCGTGACCCGAATATAGACTATACGTCATCATGTCCCTCCAGTCTAGTGTGCGCGGGTTATAGCCGCGTATACTAGACTAAGGATATCAGCGGTAAGCGTGGCGGGAAAAATTCAATATATCCACCGCCAAAAATTAGAACTATGTATCTAGTCCCAAAATATCTCAAAGATACCTCGGTAAATGGGGAGGTCATCCACGTGTCTTTTGGAAAATATGAAAAGGTGCTTGTACCTCATGGTATTCTAGCCACACGATAGAGATAGTGGGATCCACGTGGCATTCATCCGACGCAAGAGAAAACCCTATATAAGGGGTACCCATTTTCACTATGTTTACCATAGTGAAAAAATACAACTTCCTCCCATCATGAATCTTTGTTCAAGAAAAACTAGTAGCGTCAAAGGTAATTGCGTGTGCATACCAATTAGGAAGAATGGTTCGTCAATTAGAGGAATTCCGTTCTGAGATGGACGAGGATGAACTACGTCAGTTCACCTCCGATTATTTCATTCCGCTTGCGGTGCATCCGGAGGTACCGGATGCGGACGCATGTATCGCGGACTTCCCTGAGGGGAAAACAGGGGTATACACGCGCTTTTTGAGTTCGCAAACCAGCGCGTGCCTATATCCCTATTTTTGAGCGACGTGCTCAACTTTTATCGCCTCCATATTTTTCAGCTGCACTGTATAGGTGTGGCAAAAATAACGAATTTTGAGGTAAACCGTGGTCTTCTCGCAGTAAGACCTACTATCAACCTTTTTCGCGCGTTTTGCCACACGTCATGGTCGAACGGGTGGGTGACGTTTTCCAAGCGCCCAGGGCGCTATCAGTGTCATACTGAAAAGGTAGACTCCCTTAGGGATTGGAGGGAGAAGTTTTACTGGATAGATGATAAGGTATTCACCACGCTCTCTAGGTTTTATACCCAAGGGACGCTTCAAAAGGATGAGCGCCCAGATCCCGGTACGTACAATGTGGGAGATGCGGAGACCATTAGTGATAACCGCATCCCAATCAGCCCCTATCCCGAGGAATTTTTGGTTCATATGGGGATAAGTCACAATTACTTCGGAGCAAGCGATGAAGTGCCAACATTTTTGGATGAAAACGGCCGGGGTGGGTGCTTGTCCTTTCTTATCCTCGCCTTTATAATGTAAGCTCTCTTATATATTTTAGCTTTATCAACTAACCTTTTCTTCTTTTGTTCGTTCATGTGTCGCGCAGAAATGGATCTATTTGCCGTAGTGAGATTGAAGAAGCCTATGTAGGTGACCATGGGCGTGCGCCCCTGAGGGAAGGTGAAGTGCTTGTCTTAGAGGCTACTGCTGGACGCCTTCTAGAGCTTGCTCGAGAAGAGTCTTCTGACGCATCACAGCCTATTGTGAGAGCGACACTAGTGCAGCCTGTTCCTGCGCAGGGAGTGGTGGCGCCTGAGCTTGCGCATGCTGAGTCGTCCACTAGTGCTGGGATCCTCAAGGTGGATACTGACTCTGAAGAAGAGCGCCAAGGTGCGAAGCGTAAAGCTGCTGATGATGGTGGTGAGGGTACCTCAAAGCGCAGACGTCATACCATCATTGTGGATGAGTCCACAGATGAGGAGACGTCATCTTCTGTTGCTGTGCAGGAGAATGCTGGGACTTCTCCTCCTACATAAGTGACATTCGTTTGAGTATTTATATTTATACGTGTTATACTCAGTGCCATTCCTTGACTTCTTTATGTTTGTGTGTAGTGACAGTGCTGCAGGGGGTGATGCAGCGTTTGTTGAGGGGTTGGTGCCACCCCAAGCGGCTCACGAGCATGTGGAGGAGCCGCTGAAGGTGAGTGAGGAGCTGTCTGCGCAACATCTAATAGAAGAGTTGGGTGCTGCTACGGCGCGTCAGGCTGAGTTGGTCACTCAGTTGAAGGCGCGATATGTTGGTGAAGGTAGCAGTCTCGCTCAGAAAGATGAGGAGATTGCTCTGCTGAGGGCGCAGTTGGCTGATCCGCGAGCAGATGTAGAGTATACATCTGCATATGCTAGGAGGCTCGCAGATGAGAAGATGTCTTTGATGGCTGAGGTAAAGTGAGAGCGCGGTGAGGTTCATCAATACAGGGCTAACTTCTCTTGGGGTTTAAAGTACCTTCAAGAAAAGAAGACCAAGCACTTCGCCCACCTTGATGAACTTCGCGAGCGTGTGGAGGGTGCTCTGAAGGTGCAGGAGAGCAAGCTGCGTAAGCTTAGTATAGAGTACGATGAGGAGTTATATCCTCATCTTATGTCTACTATTGCTGAGCGCATGTATGTATCTGCTTTCTGAATTCTTTGTTTACCACTATGTGCCTTAATGTTCTTTATCTTCTAACGTGTGTGTTATTGTATGTGCAGGTGGTTGATCAGCCATGGTCTGCGCTTGGCTGCCATGGGCACGCTAGAGTCCCAGGAGGTTGTAGAGGCCTTTGGGAAGGTCGTGGACTGCGCCATAGCACGTGGCAAAGCCCAGGCTGCAGAGGTGCTTCATGAGAGCAAGATGCTGACTGTGCCGCTTGCAGAAGTTCTTGGGTATAGGGCGGATGCTTTTGATGAGCTGGTGGAGGCCATGGAGAAGATGAAGGTCTTCGACTTTCCCCATATTGCCCGCTTGGAGCGTGATCAGGATTATCCTATAAGTGTGATCATGCAGGGCTTGACTTTGGCCAGACATATAGCTGAAGATGCGGAGGCGCACCCTGACTTCTTCTTGAAGCCAGATGAGTCGCAGTTGAAGGTGCCTGTCTTTGCCCGTCCCCGTCATATGCTCAATCCCTTCGCTCTTGAGAAGGAGATTTCCTTGAATAAATGATTAGAGGCGCATGAGACAAGGGCTGCACATAAGAAGGGCGTGAAGGGGAAGGCCATTCTTTGCGGTATTGGCGCAGCTCATCTCCCCAGGTCTGATGGGATTCCCGTTAGCGTACCAACGGTGTCTCAGGAGGAGAGCAGCCTTTTAAAAAGGCTGAGTGAGGCTGGGGAGTTGGTGTCTACAGCTAGTAGCTCAAGCCATAGGCGTGCACATAGCATCTAGATGCCTTATAGATGTTTGTAGTCATAACTTATATATACTTATGGTTCTTATAATAATTTTTATTTTTTATCATACGCCTTGTTATTTGTACTTAGATTGTGTTCTTTTGTGTAAAAGATCATCTAAGAGTCAAATTGAAATCGTGACATACTGAAAATGACTTATTCTAAGTGCATAACTTAAAAAATCATAAGCGTAAAGATAGACTTGCATTATGTTGCAAATACTATATCAAGTGACCAAGAGTCTTGGCTCATAGATCGCTAAACATGTACAGTGTACGTTTAGGTTGCGTATCCGTCGTGGGATGCGCACTTTAAACTTACTCCAACGTCTTGAAAGTAAGGTGCTTAGCAAGGATACGTGATCCATTGTTGATGGGTTTGCAACCCTCTTACTCAACGAGTTACTTAGTAGGTTTACTCATCCTTTCTACTGTCGTGGGTCTTAGTAAGTGCATGCACGCCATGTAGGCAAAATATAAAATAACGATATTGAGACATAAAAAAAATATGAGCAATAAAGTTAAACGTGTTATGAAGTTAGCTAGAAACCACAACGTTTTATTAATACTTGCAAGTTTTTGAAGATAAAAGACAATTCTTAAAAAAAGAAAATTCAAATACAGACATTTATTAGGCACGTACTAAAGTGCAAGGTTGTCTGTGTGTGGGCCGTAGCCTTTCCTAAAGATAGCATCTCTTGAGATTGCCGATATTCCAAGTGCGTGACAGCTCGTGGCCTTCCATATTGCGCAACTTGTATGCGCCATTACCTAGTGCATCTGTGACCTCATAGGGTCCTTCACACTTGGGTCCAAGTTTGCCTGTGTCTTCTGCGTGGCTTGCATCATTGGCGCGGTAGACAAAGTCTCCTGGTCTGAAAGAAGTGTGTTTGACTTTTGCATCATAATACTTCTTCATCTTCGACTTAGCCTTTGCTTCACGTATAGCTGCGCGTTCGCGCCTTTCTTCCAACAGATCCAAGTTTATGCGCCGCTCATCATCATTTGTTGTGACATTTATTTCCGCCATACGGATAGTTGGCATTCCAATCTCGGCTGGTATGACAGCTTCTGTCCCATAGACAAGAGAGAATGGTTTGTCTCCAGTACTGGTTTTTATTGTCATGCGATGCGCCCATAGAACATGTGACAGTTCATCTACCCACCTTCCTTTATGTTTGTCAAGGCGCGCTTTTATTCCTTCGCCCAAACTGCGATTCGTGCGTTCAACCAAGCCATTGGTTTGTGGGTGTTTAATTGAAGCAAAGTGTGTGTAATGTTTAATTGCGCGCACCAGTCTTTGAACGGATTGTCACAATATTGTTTTCCATTATCCGAAATAATCTATCCAGGTAGGCCAAAGCGACATACAATGTTGTCCCAAACGAAGCGTTTGACTTGGTTGCCTGTGATGCTCGCCACTGCTTTTGTCTCAATCCACTTAGTGAAATAATCTATGGCCATGATGAGGAATTTGATTCCTCCCGCTGCAACTGGGAAAGGGCCTGCGATGTCAATGCCCCATTTATAGAATTGCCATGGTAAGGTGATGGGGGTTAGCTCTTGTTGTGGTCGGCGCGGGATTGGTATGTGGACTTGGCAATCACTGCACTTCTTTATCATATCTCGCGCGTCGCGGTGCATGGTGGGCCAATAGTATCCTAACCGCAGGGCACGCGCTACCACAGATCGTGGTCCAGAGCGCATGCTGCATGAACCAGCGTGGATCTCGTGGAGTACATAATCTGCCTGAAGGGGTCCAACGCACCGAAGCCATGGTTGTAGGAATGAACGTCGATATAGGATGCCATCTCGGAGTTCAAATCTCTGCGCCGTGCTTCGTACTCTACGAGCGTCCTTTTGTTCTTGTGGTAAGATCCATTTGCTTATGAATTCGATGATCGGTGTCATCCACGTAGGATCCCGTTCCTCTATCACTGTGGATATTTCCATCTCTGAGATTGATTTATTTTTCAGAGTTTCCACCAATACCTGCTTGGATAGGTGCGCAAAGCTCGTAGATGCGATCTTGCTAAGCGCGTCAGCTTTCCTGTTTTCTCCTCTAGGGACTTGTTTGATGGTGAACCTGTTAAAATTCTGAATTAGAGACTTAGTTTTTTCGAGATTTTGGACCATGTGTTCATCCTTAGCCTCATATTTACCTAACACGTGATTGGCCACTAGCCTGGAATCTACATTTGCCTCTAGGTTGCGTACACCCGTTTGAGTGGCAATGCGTAGTCCAGCGAGTAGGGCTTCATATTCTGCCTCATTGTTTGTGGCTGTGAATTCAAAACGCAGTACGTAAGTGAATTCCACTCCTTCTGGGTTAGTGAGTATAAGGCCTGCGCCTGATCCATCCACGCACGAGGATCCATCTATGAATAGAATTCATGGTTCTTGTAGTGTTGTTTCACTTTTTGTAGGTGGAGTATCAGTGTCTGGCGTTTCGCTGATGAAATCTGCCAATATCTGTCCTTTAATTGCAGTGCGCGGTCTATAAGAGATGTTATACTCGCTCAATAACACACTCCATTTTTGTAGCCATCCTGATGCGTTAGGTTTAAAGATAACTTTCTTGATTGGTCGGTCCGTGATCACAACTATTGGGTGCGCTTGGAAGTATCAGCGCAATCTCTTAGCTGCGAAGACTAGAGCTAGGACCAGTTTTTCCATGGCAGTATAGTTGGTCTCTGTCTTTTTGAGTGCTTTGCTTACAAAGTATATTGGTGTTTGAACGGAGTTTCTATCTGTTAATAGCACCGCGCTGACTGCTCCATGAGTTGCAGATAAGTACGTAATCAATTCTTCCCCTGGTCGGGGTGCAACGAGTTTGGGAAGTGCGGCTAGGTGTTGCTTGAGTTGTTGGAAAGCTTCTTCCGCTTCCGTAGTCCAGCGAAAGTCTCCCTTTTTTGTGCACTTCGTGAGTGTTTTGAAGAGTGGGAGCGATTTGTCTGCTGATTTAGATAAGAATCGGTTTAGTCCAGCTAATTTACCGTTTAATGACTGAACCTCTTTCAGTATGCGTGGTGAAGGAAGTTCGATGACAGCTTTTGTTTTCTCTGGGCAGGGCTTTATGCCATCAGGTTCTATCAAATACCCAAGAAACATGCCTTCTGTAGCGCCAAATGTACACTTCTTGGGATTTAACTTCATGTTGATCCTCCCCAGTGTCTTGAATGTTTCCTCAATGTCACGCACTAATTCTTCCTCAGTATGACTCTTGATAACAAGGTCATCGACATAAACTTCCAGGTTGCGGCCTACTTGCTTTTCAAACGCATTGTCCACCAAGCGCTGATATGTTGCTCCCGCGTTCTTTAGTCCAAAAGGCATTTTAGTATAGCAATATACCCCTTGACTTGTGTGGAAGGCTGTTTTTTCTTCGTCTTCCTTGGCCATCTGGATTTGGTGATATCCTTTGTATGCGTCTAAAAAGCATTTGAAAGGGTATCCACACAGGGATTCCACCTTCCAGTCTATTTCTGGTAGCGGGTAGCAATCCTGTGGACATGCTTTATTAAGGTCAGTAAAGTCCACGCACATTCTCCAACTGCCATCACTTTTCTTTACCATTACAGGGTTAGAAAGCCAGTCATGGTAGTAGACTTCGCGCATAATGCCTACGTCAACAAGCTTGTGCACTTCCTCTAGGATGGCTTTTGCACGATCTAGGGCATAGCCACGCTTTTTCTGTCGTATTGGAGGGTATCCTTGTCGGATTTGTAGCTTGGTACTCCAGTCATGTGCTTTAGTTCCCATGCAAAGATATCTAGGTTCTTTTGCAAGAGTGCGCACACAGCCGCTCTGCCTTTGTCAGACAGCGACCCTCCAATTGATATCTCTTGATCTGGATAGTCAGGGTGAATTGCGACCTTTAGGTTTGGTATTTTAGTTGCGCGTTGTTCTGGGACCTTCTCCACTTCACTTGTTACTGTATTGAATTCTTTAGGTGACACTGTGGTATTATAGAGGGTGACAATGCTTCCTTTTACTGGGAACTTGAGCATCTGCAATGTGGATGGTACAGCGCGCATAGATGATATTCCAGGTCTCCCAATAATGCCGTTGTACGGTGAAGGAGACTTGATTACCATGAAGTTCATCCAGGTCGTTGTAGAGTGTTGTTCATCACCAACGACTACAAGTAAGCGCAGTGGCCCCATAGGCCATATCTTCTCTCCTGTGAAGCCAGTTAGCGACGTCTTGGCCGGAATTAACTGACTTTGTATCTCAGGTCGTAGCCTCTTGAAACAATGTTCATACAGAATGTCTGCAGATGCTCCTCCATCAATATACATGCGGCGGATATCGTGTCCCCTAGTATATATCTCAATGGTTAGCGGTTCTACTACTGCGTTCTCCGAAGCTAGAGTGGGGAAGGATATTTCATTCCCAAAAGAAAATTTTTGGCTGATTTTTTGCTTCGTCTTGCGTTGCCATCACTGTATCATGTAAATAATGTCAGCCTTATCTTTGGATGGCTCCTTCTTACCTTCATTCTTTTGTTTATCCTTTCCTTCTTTTATATTCTTAACGAGATGGTCCATTCGACCCTCCTTTACTAATTTGTCAATTAGTTGTCGTATTTGGACACACTCTTTAGTGGTATGGCCCTTTTGTCCATGGTATTCGCAGTATCCATTCCCTACACGCCGATCCTCTGGAGTACGTATTGGTGGGGGTTTTGGGAAGTTTACGCCTTCTGTTACAAATATCTCCCTTGGAGTCTTCGTGAGGGGGTTATATTTGTCATTATCTCATCCGCTTCCCTGACTGCGATAATTCTTGTTGCGATTGCTACTCTAATCATTGGATTGTCTCCTAGGCTGTTCTTGCTGCCTATAATTTAATTAGTCTTTTTTGCTATCCGCATCCGCTGCTTCTCCTTGAATAAAGGACCTAGTGCGCTTTGTTAGTTCGTCAAAGGTTTGAGGCACCTTATCATTGAGTCTCCTTATTAACTTTGGGTTATTGATCCCATTCATGAACCCTGAGATCTTGAGCACTTCGGGGCATGCCTTGACTTGTATGCATTCATACTTGTAGCGCTCCATATAAGCGCTTGTGGTTTCCCCTTGGCACTGTTTCACTCTGGCTAATTCAACAGGGTTCTTAGCGCACTTCTTTCTTTGAGTGAAGTTTAAGTGGAATGCTCTTCGCAACTCTTCAAACCCGTTTATGCTTCTTCGTGGAAGCTTGCTAAACCAGGTTCGCGCATTCCCTACTAGTGTAGAATTAAACATATGACACCATACAGGTTGTGGCCAGTTTTCGATAGTAGCGGCTGATTCGAAAGTTTTTAGGTGGTCATCAGGATCACCCGTTCCATCGTATGTTTTAACATTAGCAGGCATGTGCCTTCTCCTATTATCCGAGTAATCGCTGATGTGTCGCGTGAATGCATCAACCTTTTGGCGACGCCAAGGAAGAGATATATCTGCATCTTCTTCCTCGTGATGTCTTCCTCTGGACTTCCAGTGTCCTGTCTCTTTGTCCTCGTTGTTCGAGGAGTTGCTTGAGGAGGAATTGTCCTTTTTGCGGCGCTTGTGCCGTTTTTCCTCAGAATCCGAGCTTGAGGGACTTTCACTTGGGGAAATTCGTCTCCCTAGTCTATCATGGATTCTTCTGCTTCCTGACCTTGAAGAGCTCTCGCTTGGTGAGCGTTGACGTCCAAGTCTTTCTTGCATCCTGCGGTTACCAAGTCTGGCGTGGACGTTGGTGCGCCTTTCGTTGTCTTCGTATTCCTCCAAGTATTGTGAATCAGATGTTGTACCAAGTCTGGCATGGATATTGGTACGCCTCTCATTGTTTTCGCGCTCCAAGTAGCGCGGTGGGGATGTTTCTGGGTTGAAGTTAAGCCGGGCTTGTAAGCTCTGGCTTGACCTTCTCCTTGCCTCTTCTTGCATGAGGTTAGTTAAAGCTTCGTAATTTTGAGATACAAAATTACTTAGCGTTAATTCAGGCGCGTCCTCTTCCAGCACAACAATGTCTGCTTCTGGGTTAGGTCCCCTATCTCGATTAGGCGTGCCTGGTGGCACAATGTTGTCCACAATGGGTGCCGTTTGATGGGAGTGTTGAAGAGAGTGCGCTGAAGTTCTTCAGTGCTTGGAACCATCGTGGTGGTTTGAGTAGTCCCTACAGGCAGTTCCACCGTTGGGAGAAATAGGGTTGGGCCCGATTCTTGGTAACCAGGCGCACTGGTTGTTCCAGAAGCCTGCCTAGAGGTCGAATCTTGGTGATTCCTCCTCTGGTGATCACCACGCGTCTTTTCCAACTACGGAGTCCGCTGGCCTGAGTTTTTGTGCTTCGTCATTCTAGTTCTTAGTGTAGGGTCCCACGGATAGCGCCACTTGTTGATACAAAAGTTGGGCGTTCCTTGTTTGGGTTCCTGTTCTCGTACCAATTAGATCTTAATGCTTGAGACCTGCGCACTAAGAAAGTAAACAAACACCGTTAGGTTTATCGTGGGATTGTCTCCCACAATTATCCTCCGGCGTGAGAGTAAGTAATCGATTTTAGGGTTATGTAGAAGAGTTAGGGTTGTGAGTCGTACCTTTAACGAGAGTTGTGATATTGTATATATAGGCACGTAATCCTCATTGGATACGTGTTCCTTACTCTTCGATATACATCCGGTTTGATATATATCCCTTAAATAGGAGATATCTATATCCAAACCATAAATAACTTTGGGTTTGGGCTTTCGTGAGCCCAAACCGTTAGTGTGGTAGCCCAATCATTAGTTATGATAGCCCACTCGTGGTGGGTTTGGCTCTAAGTAACGTTGATTAATTGGGTTCGTGACCCGAATATAGACTATACGTCATCAGCGTTGAATCGTTGATGGGCATGACATAGACATTGCACAATGGCAAACACCACCACCATTATTCAAGCTCCAATACATACACACATATGTTTGGGCCTATATATCATATCTTTATGTCACTTCCCTTATATTTGAAACGGTACCAGCTGTAAGAGAAAACCAGACTAACTTGAAATATACACAAAAATAAACAATATAATTGGATTAGCCAAACGGTTTTCGATATATTGGTTGGTATAAGTCTTATAGTTGCCTTCTACAGAACTTGACACAATATTATTCCTTCTTTGCACAATGTACAGTTTTAAAGACTCTAATTTCTCCTATTATCATTATCGTTTTCATTCTTACTACCACCAGTGTCACGTTGGTCATTTCCAATAATTGACCCGATGGCTGCCACTAAAGCAGCCATAAAATTAGGATCCGCTGTGACAGCTGCAGTAGCTGCTTTCATTAGATCCTGTTCAGAGCTCTGGACATCAGCAAACTTTGTTGCATTGTAATGTTGACTACTCAACTGTCCCAAAACCAATGGTCTATTGGGAAGATTGATGTTAGGAAGCATGTTTGTTGAAAAGGGGAAGTGAAAAGGTGGTTGTGGGATATGGTGATTCGTGCTCGGGTTTGTAAGGTCTAATGTGATAGTGGGAAATGGTGCAGTTGATGATAGGGAGGTGGTTATATTTGGAGGGTAAGATGATAGCATGGATCCTGATGTGAGGTGGTGGTTGAGGTTATTGGAGCTTGATATTGACCCTGAGAGTAGCATAGAGGCAGCGGCCGAGGTGGTTGAGGCCATTGCCGTGGCGGCTTGTGGTAGTGGATGGTTGTGTGTCCCTTCGTATGTTGTTGTCAAAACAGTCCGATCTTCAGCACATCTTTGTACCTATAGAAAATTCATGTAAATAAATTTGAGACAAGATTTTTATTGTAATGGGAAATTGATGCACCTTAAATCTTATACATTTGTATGAGTCTAACCTCTTATATAATTGAGGGAAAACTAAATTCTTAAAAATGAATGTAGCTAGATAAAGATCATTTTTCTTTTTTTATCTTATAAGTTGAGGTGTATCTTCAGAATCTAAACTAGTCTTAGCGACTGTAATTCAACTGGTATAAGTTGTAGATAAAGCCACTATTTTGAAAATTGGTTTTAGAGCATTAATCTGTGTACAAAATCTAG